>CM019693.1:48594768-48762268 GCA_009760885.1 Achatina immaculata | reverse complement strand
AGTCACAAGACCAGCATCGTCAGCAAGCATTTGTGTGAGTCACACGACCAGCATCGTCAGCAACTTTTGTGTGAGTCACAAGACCAGCATCGTCAGCAAGCTTTTGTGTGAGTCACAAGACCAGCATCGTCAGCAAGCCTTTGTGTGAGTCACACGACCAGCATCGTCAGCAAGCCTTTGTGTGAGTCACAAGACCAGCATCGTCAGCAAGCCTTTGTGTGAGTCACAAGACCAGCATCGTCAGCAACTTTTGTGTGAGTCACAAGACCAGCATCGTCAGCAAGCTTTTGTGTGAGTCACAAGACCAGCATCGTCAGCAAGCCTTTGTGTGAGTCACACGACCAGCATCGTCAGCAAGCCTTTGTGTGAGTCACAAGACCAGCATCGTCAGCAAGCCTTTGTGTGAGTCACAAGACCAGCATCGTCAGCAAGCCTTTGTGTGAGTCACAAGACCAGCATCGTCAGCAAGCCTTTCATTAAAGTTAATTTTCATGATTTATTTATTTCGGTATTAGCTTTTAGGTAAAGCACTTGAACGAACGAAGGAACGGACTTTATTTTCAAAGTGTTAAGAATTGGGCACGTAGGCATGTTTACCATTTTGCCCTTCATCACACAGCTTTCACTCAGTCACAGTCATTCAAGTGAACTTAAACCATCAAACAGTGGAAGCTTGTGTGAATGAATACAACGCAACTGGATTCTTGAAGCTGCAGTATTTTGCTTTTCAACACTGATCTTTCCTCCAAGGCATTCCATCGATGTTAATTTTCACGGAGACTTGATCCCTGCAGACTTTCGTAGTTTACTGGGTCACTAGCTACGTCATAGTACCATCATTTCATGTGTTCTGAAGATACTTGGACACCATGTGCTTGTGCCAGCTGTATAGACTCATATGCAGACATATATTTACAAAAACAATTTCAAATAATGAAACAGAGACTTATTTTCTCTCACACAGTCTTCCACTGGCAGTCAGTCGATATTCCTCCCTGATCTAAACTTGTAATATGTGACAGTGAGAAAGGTTCCACGCTACTAACTACAGCATACTACTCTCTAGTACGTGTGTGTTTGGTAAAAACTTCGCTGCTTCTGAAGCGTGTCTGTGTTTCCTTATTCTTCATGTTTATATTAAATAAATTCAGTCACGCTTCGCTGCTCACAGTTAGAAACCAAGGACCGTTACCAAATACAAAATGTCAACAAACAAACCTGGTATTAGAAATTGAACTGTGGTGTGTTTGGATGTGGCACCAGTCGATACTGATCCTGAATGTTGTCAGGGAATGGAATAGTTGGTTCTCTAGCCATCCTGGTGGACAGATGTGCTGCATAGTTTTACAGTGTCTTAGATTTTGGTGAGTAAGACTGTGCCATGTGTCAAGATTATGTAGATGTCTTGGCAGACTGTACGACGTTTGCTGAGAACTATGTCTTGGCAGACTGTACGACGTTTGCTGAGAACTATGTCTTGGCAGACTGTACGACGTTTGCTGAGAACTATGTCTTGGCAGACTGTACGACGTTTGCTGAGAACTATGTCTTGGCAGACTGTACGACGTTTGCTGAGAACTATGTCTTGGCAGACTGTACGACGTTTGCTGAGAACTATGTCTTGGCAGACTGTACGACGTTTGCTGAGAACTATGTCTTGGCAGACTGTACGACGTTTGCTGAGAACTATGTCTTTAGAAACTCTGAAACTCGGGGTCGCTAATATCAGAATTTACTATTCGTATTTTCTGCTGCTTTCCTGTCGACATATTTCTTTGGTTTCAACACTCTTGTCTTGATTTAATTATTATTTGTTTAACACACAACAGCGATTTGTGTGGCAAATTCAGTGGAATCATTGAAAATATAGTGTAATCATTGCAAATGTTATAGTGGAATCGTTGCAAATTTTATAGTGAAATTATTGCACATGTTATAGTGGAAGCATTGCAAATGTAATAGTGGAATCGTTGCAAATTTTGTAGTGTAATCATTGCAAATGTTATAGTGGAATCACTGCAAACGTTATAGTGGAATCACTGCAAATTTTATAGTGGAATTATTGCACATGTTATAGTGGAATAATAGCAAATGTTATAGTGGAATCGTTGCAAACATTATAGTGGAATTATAGCAAATGCTATAGTGGAATGATTGCAAAGGTTATAGTTGAATCATAGCAAATGTTATAGTGGAATCATTGCAAAGGTTATAGTTGAATCATAGCAAATGTTATAGTGGAATCGTTGCAAACGTTATAGTGGAATCATAGCAAATGTTATAGTGGAATCATAGCAAATGTTATAGTGGGATCATAGCAAATGTTATAGTGGAATCATAGCAAATGTTATAATTGAATCATTGCAAATGTTATAGTTGAATCATTGCAAATGTTATTGAAGCGAGAGTTTTGTCAAAGGCTTAAAATGTCATGTCTGCATTCATTCCTTAAAAGGTCTATTTCTCTCTCGACACATGCACTCCAAACATACCCCATACACTTATCACATACACATATCACATACATACATCACATATGCATCGCATACACACATCACATACACATATCACACATATATATATATATATATATATATATATATATATATATCACGTCGATACACGCACTCCACACATCACATACATACCACATACATCACATACACACACCACATGTACACAATATAGCTGACACCTCTTATCACACTCTAAACATAATCTTATGGCCCATCCTCTAAACATAATCTTATGGCGCGAACTCTCTGTATTATTTCTTGCCCATCTGTAGCAGCCATTTTTTTCTCTGTTTTTGTTGACTTAGTTGATCACTCTGGAATCTTTGTTTTTTGTTGACTTAGTTGATCACTCTGGAATCTTTGTTTTTTGTTGACTTAGTTGATCACTGCCTTAATCTTTGTTTTTTGTTGACTTAGTTGATCACTGCCTTAATCTTTGTTTTTTGTTGACTTAGTTGATCACTGCCTTAATCTTTGTTTTTTGTTGACTTAGTTGATCACTCCGGAATCTTTGTTTTTTGTTGACTTAGTTGATCACTCTGGAATCTTTGTTTTTTGTTGACTTAGTTGATCACTCCGGAATCTTTGTTTTTTGTTGACTTAGTTGATCACTGCCTTAATCTTTGTTTTTTGTTGACTTAGTTGATCACTGCCTTAATCTTTGTTTTTTGTTGACTTAGTTGATCACTGCCTTAATCTTTGTTTTTTGTTGACTTAGTTGATCACTCCGGAATCTTTGTTTTTTGTTGACTTAGTTGATCACTCTGGAATCTTTGTTTTTTGTTGACTTAGTTGATCACTCCGGAATCTTTGTTTTTTGTTGACTTAGTTGATCACTCCGGAATCTTTGTTTTTTGTTGACTTAGTTGATCACTCCGGAATCTTTGTTTTTTGTTGACTTAGTTGATCACTCTGGAATCTTTGTTTTTTGTTGACTTAGTTGATCATTCCGGAATCTTTGTTTTTGTTTCATCACCAAATCCTATCTCTGTTTTTCTTTCAGACTACTGCCTACTTCATTCCCCCCCCCCCCCCTTTTAACTTTTTATTACAAACAAACTCTAATTCTCAACTTTCTTTCAGTTATGTTCTGCTATCACTTACTTTTAACAAATTTCATCTCATGCCCCTAACATTAAAAAACATAAATAAAAATCCCCGTTCAAGTATTGTCTCCCACCTTTGACCCCTGCATGTAGTTACCAGCAGCGCTGAACTTTCACCTCTGCTCTTATCACTCGTTTTCTTATGTGAACATCTTACTGCTGTCTTCCAGCTACCACTCGTTAACTCTTCACAAATGTTTCTCTCAGCCATAGCTTGACCTTTGACTTTACCTTAAAGTGAATTCGTTCTTCAGTTGCATGCAGGGCTCTTATGTATATTCTTTAGTAGCATGCAGGGCTCTTATGTATATTCTTTAGTAGCATGCAGTGCTCTTATGTATATTCTTTAGTAGCATGCATTACTCTTAAGTATATTCTTTAATAGCATGCAGTGCTCTTAGGTATATTCTTTAGTAGCATGCAGTGCTCTTAGGTATATTCTTTAGTAGCATGCAGTGCTCTTAGGTATATTCTTTAGTAGCATGCAGTGCTCTTAGGTATATTCTTTAGTAGCATGCAGTGCTCTTAGGTATATTCTTTAGTAGCATGCAGTGATCTTAGGTATATTCTTTAGTAGCATGCAGTGCTCTTAGGTATATTCTTTAGTAGCATGCAATGCTCTTAGGTATATTCTTTAGTAGCATGCAGTGCTCTTATGTATATTCTTAAGTAGCATGCAGTGCTCTTAGGTATATTCTTTAGTAGCATGCAGTGCTCTTAGGTATATTCTTTAGTAGCATGCAGTGCTCTTAGGTATATTCTTAAGTAGCATGCAGTGCTCTTATGTATATTCTTTAGTAGCATGCAGTGATCTTAGGTATATTCTTTAGCAGCATGCAGTGCTCTTAGGTATATTCTTTAGTAGCATGCAATGCTCTTAGGTATATTCTTTAGTAGCATGCAATGCTCTTAGGTATATTCTTTAGCAGCATGCAGTGCTCTTATGTATATTCTTAAGTAGCATGCAGTGCTCTTATGTATATTCCTTAGTAGCATGCAATGCTCTTATGTATATTCTTTCGTAGCATGCAGTGCTCTTATGTATATTCTTTAGTAGCATGCAATGCTCTTATGTATATTCTTTAGTAGCATGCAGTGCTCTTATGTATATTCTTTAGTAGCATGCAATGCTCTTATGTATATTCTTTAGTAGCATGCAGTGCTCTTATGTATATTCTTTAGTAGCATGCAATGCTCTTATGTATATTCTTTAGTAGCATGCAGTGCTCTTAGGTATATTCATTAGTAGCATGCAATGCTCTTATGTATATTCTTTAGTAGCATGCAATGCTCTTATGTATATTCTTTAGTAGCATGCAATGCACTTATTTATATTCTTTAGTAGCATGCAGTGCTCTTAGGTATATTCTTTAGTAGCATGCAATGCTCTTAGGTATATTCTTTAGTAGCATGCAATGCTCTTAGGTATATTCTTTAGTAGCATGCAATGCTCTTAGGTATATTCTTTAGTAGCATGCAATGCTCTTAGGTATATTCTTTAGTAGCATGCAATGCTCTTAGGTATATCTTTAGTAGCATGCAATGCTCTTAGGTATATTCTTTAGTAGCATGCAATGCTCTTAGGTATATTCTTTAGTAGCATGCAATGCTCTTAGGTATATTCTTTAGTAGCATGCAATGCTCTTATGTATATTCTTTAGTAGCATGCAATGCTCTTAGGTATATTCTTTAGTAGCATGCAGTGCTCTTAGGTATATTCTTTAGTAGCATGCAGTGCTCTTAGGTATATTCTTTAGTAGCATGCAGTGCTCTTAGGTATATTCTTTAGTAGCATGCAATGCTCTTAGGTATATTCTTTAGTAGCATGCAATGCTCTTAGGTATATTCTTTAGTAGCATGCAATGCTCTTATGTATATTCTTTAGTAGCATGCAATGCTCTTATGTATATTCTTTAGTAGCATGCAGTGCTCTTAAGTATATTCTTTAGTAGCATGCAGTGCTCTTGGGTATATTCTTTAGTAGCATGCAGTGCTCTTAGGTATATTCTTTAGTAGCATGCAGTGCTCTTAGGTATATTCTTTAGTAGCATGCAGTGCTCTTAGGTATATTCTTTAGTAGCATGCAGTGCTCTTAGGTATATTCTTTAGTAGCATGCAATGCTCTTAGGTATATTCTTTAGTAGCATGCAGTGCTCTTAGGTATATTTTTTAGTAGCATGCAGTGCTCTTAGGTATATTCTTTAGTAGCATGCAGTGCTCTTAGGTATATTCTTTAGTAGCATGCAGTGCTCTTAGGTATATTCTTTAGTAGCATGCAGTGCTCTTAGGTATATTCTTTAGTAGCATGCAGTGCTCTTAGGTATATTCTTTAGTAGCATGCAGTGCTCTTAGGTATATTCTTTAGTAGCATGCAATGCTCTTAGGTATATTCTTTAGTAGCATGCAATGCTCTTAGGTATATTCTTTAGTAGCATGCAGTGCTCTTATGTATATTCTTTAGTAGCATGCAATGCTCTTAGGTATATTCTTTAGTAGCATGCAATGCTCTTAGGTATATTCTTTAGTAGCATGCAGTGCTCTTAGGTATATTCTTTAGTAGCATGCAATGCTCTTATGTATACTTGCTGTAATCGTGCACTTTTGTTAACTTTTTGTTTACCAGCTTAGACTGGCGGTCAAGATTTTTTTTCTTTTAATCTCTTCTTTTTTTTTAACTAGATATTTTCAGTGATTGTCAGGATCTATAATCTCTCTCTCTCTCTCTCTCTCTGTATGTCTCTCTTTTTCTCTTTCTCTCTGTCTCTCTCACACACATTAACTCACTTTTTTAACATTAATTGTAAGTGTCCTGCTATATAATCAATAAATGTTGTCATTTGATTACAAAACATAACAAACGAACAAACACGCAATCCCGCTTCTGCGACCCACCGAGAACACAGGTCCAAGCCATTTAGATACTCTGAACTTCTTGTGGTCTCCTCTGGGATCTCGTGTGGTCCTTTCGGGACCACTGTACCTAACGAGGACCGCAGGAGTAAATTCAGTAGGATCACGGGGCCGTCTTGGTGGTAGAAGTAGGATCACGGGGCCGTCTTGGTGGTAGAAGTAGGATCACGGGGCCGTCTTGGTGGTAGAAGTAGGATCACGGGGCGGTCTTGGTGGTAGAAGTAGGATCACGGGGCCGTCTTGGTGGTAGAAGTAGGATCACGGGGCGGTCTTGGTGGTAGAAGTGAACGAAGAAGAAGAAGACTAAGAAACGAGCAAAGACAGGTAAAAGGTGAGTGAAGTTTTGAGACCTGGACACGAGGGAAGAGTAAAGTTAAGAAAGTAGGTCATATGAGTGAGAGACCTGGAGAATGAACGGTGTGTGATGGGCACAGAAGATGACTAACTGGAGCATGTTGCTGTGATGATGGCTGTTTCTGTCTGTATTATGAAAACAGTTCGTGTCTGGAAGAAACAGTGTCTCCTATCACTGCAGTATCACCATGTTTTGTGAGAACTTGTTTCTCGTCGCTCTTCATAGCCCTACACTAAACATCTCCGTCTGTACTGACCAGCCGATAGCGTTACATTAAACATCTCCGTATGTACTGACCAGCGATAGCGTTACATTAAACATCTCCGTATGTGCTGACCAGCGATAACGTTACATTAAACATCTCCGTATGTGCTGACCAGCGATAGTCCTACACTAAACATCTCCGTATGTGTTGACCAGCGATAGCCCTACATTAAACATCTCCGTATGTGCTGACCAGCGACAGCCCTACACTAAACATCTCCGTATGTGCTGACCAGCGACAGCCCTACACTAAACATCTCCGTATGTGCTGACCAGCGACAGCCCTACACTAAACATCTCCGTATGTACTGACCAGCGATAGTCCTACACTAAACATCTCCGTATGTGCTGACCAGCGACAGCCCTACACTAAACATCTCCGTATGTGCAGTGCTCTTAGGTATATTCTTTAGTAGCATGCAGTGCTCTTAGGTATATTCTTTAGTAGCATGCAGTGCTCTTAGGTATATTCTTTAGTAGCATGCAGTGCTCTTAGGTATATTCTTTAGTAGCATGCAATGCTCTTAGGTATATTCTTTAGTAGCATGCAATGCTCTTAGGTATATTCTTTAGTAGCATGCAGTGCTCTTATGTATATTCTTTAGTAGCATGCAATGCTCTTAGGTATATTCTTTAGTAGCATGCAATGCTCTTAGGTATATTCTTTAGTAGCATGCAGTGCTCTTAGGTATATTCTTTAGTAGCATGCAATGCTCTTATGTATACTTGCTGTAATCGTGCACTTTTGTTAACTTTTTGTTTACCAGCTTAGACTGGCGGTCAAGATTTTTTTTCTTTTAATCTCTTCTTTTTTTTTAACTAGATATTTTCAGTGATTGTCAGGATCTATAATCTCTCTCTCTCTCTCTCTCTCTCTGTATGTCTCTCTTTTTCTCTTTCTCTCTGTCTCTCTCACACACATTAACTCACTTTTTTAACATTAATTGTAAGTGTCCTGCTATATAATCAATAAATGTTGTCATTTGATTACAAAACATAACAAACGAACAAACACGCAATCCCGCTTCTGCGACCCACCGAGAACACAGGTCCAAGCCATTTAGATACTCTGAACTTCTTGTGGTCTCCTCTGGGATCTCGTGTGGTCCTTTCGGGACCACTGTACCTAACGAGGACCGCAGGAGTAAATTCAGTAGGATCACGGGGCCGTCTTGGTGGTAGAAGTAGGATCACGGGGCCGTCTTGGTGGTAGAAGTAGGATCACGGGGCGGTCTTGGTGGTAGAAGTAGGATCACGGGGCGGTCTTGGTGGTAGAAGTAGGATCACGGGGCCGTCTTGGTGGTAGAAGTAGGATCACGGGGCGGTCTTGGTGGTAGAAGTGAACGAAGAAGAAGAAGACTAAGAAACGAGCAAAGACAGGTAAAAGGTGAGTGAAGTTTTGAGACCTGGACACGAGGGAAGAGTAAAGTTAAGAAAGTAGGTCATATGAGTGAGAGACCTGGAGAATGAACGGTGTGTGATGGGCACAGAAGATGACTAACTGGAGCATGTTGCTGTGATGATGGCTGTTTCTGTCTGTATTATGAAAACAGTTCGTGTCTGGAAGAAACAGTGTCTCCTATCACTGCAGTATCACCATGTTTTGTGAGAACTTGTTTCTCGTCGCTCTTCATAGCCCTACACTAAACATCTCCGTCTGTACTGACCAGCCGATAGCGTTACATTAAACATCTCCGTATGTACTGACCAGCGATAGCGTTACATTAAACATCTCCGTATGTGCTGACCAGCGATAACGTTACATTAAACATCTCCGTATGTGCTGACCAGCGATAGTCCTACACTAAACATCTCCGTATGTGTTGACCAGCGATAGCCCTACATTAAACATCTCCGTATGTGCTGACCAGCGACAGCCCTACACTAAACATCTCAGTATGTGCTGACCAGCGACAGCCCTACACTAAACATCTCCGTATGTGCTGACCAGCGATAGTCCTACACTAAACTCTAACCCAGTACCGTGTAGTTTCACAAACTGAGCTATAAATAAACCGCTAAACATGTCAAAATTTTTTTTCTTTCTGTAAATAAGTAATTTAAAAACAAGATTCTTGTTCTGAGCCTGATGAAGGTGACTTGTTAAACCGTGGGTACTGGGTTAGATAAAAGAGATGGCGACTGCAGTAAAACTGGTTTAAATAATAAAGGTAGATAGAGATGTATGGTGTAGTTTTACAAAGTGGCAGATGGAGTGAGTAAAGTGAGAAAAAACGAATAGTTAGGGAGAGGGAGTAAAAAAAGAGAGGGGAGTGAAAAACTAAAGAAGTTACAGAAAGCTGAAGACATTGTTAATTCCAGCTGATTGGAGACAGCCAGTCTGGAAAATAACGCGCTGTTCTAGGACCCTCCGAGATCGTACAACAGCAGAGCAAGAGCGGATCGCACTAACAGAAATGTCCTGTTTTCCCCTGTGGTTGCTAAGGCAAAATTGTTTTGCCACAGGTGTCCAGGCCCTCTTAGAAATATCATAAAGATGATGGCGAAATCGATCTCCTAAGCGTAAACCAGTTTCCCCTGTGTACTTCAATCCGCAACGTTTCCACATAATACCATAAATAACATTGCGTGAAGTACAGGTGAAACCCTCCTGAACTGTTCGAATCCCAGGTAATTCTCTTGTGATTTTTCTTTCTCTCACGTCTCACTAAAGTGCATTGTCTACGATTTTTTCGAGGTTTAATCCTACAGTATTTGTTCTCTTACTTTTCCTGAACTGATAATGTGAACTTAAAGAAGGAGATCTGGTTAACTTCGACAACAAACGGACAAGTGTTGCATCTACGGCGTCCGCAACGTCTGGTACCATAAAAAGTGTCATCTGTCTTAAGATGACTACGAATTAAAAGGTTCCTGAAGTTCTTGTCCCGTCTGTACGCCATCAATGGGAGTTCCCCAAAAAGTTCACGTGTATCAGGCTCGGTCTGGAGGAGATGGAGATGGCGAAACAGTATGTTTTTAACTGCCAAGCTATGAAGGTGGTACCTGAGTATCAGTTTAACTCTGTCCGAGCTACATTGCGGTTTAAGAGTGAGGGCTTGTTGCCGCGATATATGGCTGATGCGGTTCCAAGATGACGAGAGAACATGTTCTGGATAGTCGCGTTGACGGAAGAAATCTTGCATTTTATGGCCTTGATCCTGGAAATCCAAATTCTCATTACACAAACGTCGCAATCTAAGAAGCTGGGAGAAACGAATAGAGTCCTTACATGATCTGGGATGGGAGGAAGAGTACAAGAGACAGCTGTGAGAGTTTGTAGGTTTATTGTGAACAGACGTAGTAAGCCCGAAAGGGCCGATAGTAACGGCAATGTCAAGAAAGTTAGCGAAAGTAACAAAGATATGGGAGGTGAAAGAAATGACAGGATTGTACTCCTTAACAAAACTGATAAAGTTGTCAAGATCTTCCTCTGGCATTGATGTGACCCCAATACCGTAATCTATGTAGCGTCCATATAAGGCGGGAAATGGGCCTCTAAAGGCTCTCAGAACCTTGTGTTCGAAGTGGCCTATAAACAGACACGTGTAGCTGGGGCCCATCTTGGTACCCATGGCTACACCACTAATCTGGCCGAAGTAAAGGCCATTGAATTCAAAAGAATTGAGTTGGAGGACAAGTTGTGTAAGGCGCAGAATAGTAGACGTAGGAACAGAGGGATTGCGTCTTTTGTTCAGAAAGAACTT
The DNA here is from genome assembly GCA_009760885.1 of Achatina immaculata. Classification (NCBI taxonomy): domain Eukaryota; kingdom Metazoa; phylum Mollusca; class Gastropoda; order Stylommatophora; family Achatinidae; genus Lissachatina; species Lissachatina immaculata. The sequence goes on along the minus strand of CM019693.1, from coordinate 48,751,410 downwards.
GACGGCCTGAAGTCCCTGATCATGCGGGATGGATGTGTATAAGGATACTACATCAAGGGTGAAGATACGGTAAGTGTGACCAGGCAGGAGTGTAAGGGTCTCAAAAGCAATGAGAGCATGATTGGTGTCCTTGAGATAAGTGGGCAGACTAGTGACCAGAGGTTGAAAGATGCTGTCAAGAAACTCAGAGATTTATTCCGTAGGGCAGGAACAAGCGAACACTATGGGCCTTCCTGGGTTGCCTGGTTTGTGAATCTTAGGGAGTAGATAAAAGGATGGCTTCCCTAAGCAGCTGTCTCGGATGTGAAGATGAGTAGCCGAGAGAGAAAGACCAGACTTGTGGATGAGTTCGTTGATCGTGTCACGAACATGGTGATTGTTGGCCAGAGTCGGATCTTGTGGGTGAGAGGCATAAAATTCAGTGTTGCTCAGCTGGCCCATGGCCTCCTGGATGTACAATTCTTTCTTCAAACAAACAATGGCCCCGCCCTTGTCTGCACTCTTGATCACGATATCACGCCTGCGCTGGAGTTGAGAAAGTGGCGCTGCTCCCCGGGGGTCAGGTTAGAGTGTCGTACACGGGGAAGACGAAGCTTGTGGATTTCAGCAGGAGCGTCTCGTACCTTGGACCTCTACATTGATCACACTCTCCATGAAATCCACAAGCTTCGTCTTCCCCGTATACGACACTCTAACCTGACCCCCGGGGAGCAGCGCCACTTTCTCAACTCCAGCGCAGGCGTGATATCGTGATCAAGAGTGCAGACAAGGGCGGGGCCATTGTTTGTTGGAAGAAAGACTTGTACATCCAGGAGGCCATGGGCCAGCTGAGCAACACTGAATTTTATGCCTCTCGCCCTCACGATCCGACTCTGGCCAACAACCACAATGTTCGTGACACGATCAACGAACTCATCCACAAGACTGGTCTTTCTCTCTCGGCTACTCATCTTCACATCCGCGACCGCTGCTTAGGGAAGCCATCCTTTTATCTACTCCCTAAGATTCACAAACCAGGCAACCCAGGAAGGCCCATAGTGTCCGCTTGTTCCTGCCCTACGGAATAAATCTCTGAGTTTCTTGACAGCATTTTTCAACCTCTGGTCACTAGTCTGCCCACTTATCTTAAGGACATGAATCATGCTCTCATTGCTTTTGAGACCCTTACACTCCTGCCTGGTCACACCTACCGTATCTTCATCCTTGATGTAGTATCCTTATACACATCCATCCCACATGACCAGGGACTTCAGGCCGTCAAGTTCTTTCTGAACAAAAGACGCAATCCCTCTATTCCTACTTCTACTATTCTGCACCTTACACAACTTGTCCTCCAACTCAATTCTTTTGAATTCAATGGCCTTTACTTCGACCAGATTAGTGGTGTAGCCATGGGTACCAAGATGGGCTACCGCTACGCGTGTCTGTTCATAGGCCACTTCGAACACAAGGTTCTGAGAGCCTTTAGAGGCCCATTTCCCGCCTTATATGGACGCTACATAGATTACGGTATTGGGGTCACATCAATGCCAGATGAAGATCTTGACAACTTTATCAGTTTTGTTAAGGAGTACAATCCTGTCATTTCTTTCACCTCCCATATCTTTGTTACTTTCGCTAACTTTCTTGACATTGCCGTCACTATCGGCCCTTTCGGGCTTACTACGTCTGTTCACAATAAACCTACAAACTCTCACAGCTACCTCCTGTACTCTTCCTCCCATCCCAGATCGTGTAAGGACTCTATTCGTTTCTCCCAGCTTCTTAGGTTGTGACGTTTGTGTAATGAGAATTTGGATTTCCAGGATCAAGGCCATAAAATGCAAGATTTCTTCCGTCAACGCGGCTATCCAGAACATGTTCTCTCGTCATCGTGGAACCGCATCAGCCATATATCGCGGCAACAAGCCCTCACTCTTAAACCGCAATGTAGCTCGGACAGAGTTAAACTGATACTCAGGTACCACCCTCATAGCTTGGCAGTTAAAAACATACTGTTTCGCCATCTCCATCTCCTCCAGACCGAGCCTGATACACGTGAACTTTTTGGGGAACTCCCATTGGTGGCGTACAGACGGGACAAGAACTTCAGGGACCTTTTAATTCGTAGTCACCTTAAGACAGATGACACTTTTTATGGTACCAGACGTTGCGGACGCCGTAGATGCAACACTTGTCCGTTTGTTGTCGAAGTTAACCAGATCTCCTTCTTTAAGTTCACATTATCAGTTCAGGAGGGTTTCACCTGTACTTCACGCAATGTTATTTATGGTATTATGTGGAAACGTTGCGGTTTGAAGTACACAGGGGAAACTGGTTTACGCTTAGGAGATCGATTTCGCCAGCATCTTTATGATATTTCTAAGAGGGCCTGGACACCTGTGGCTAAACATTTTTGCCTTAGTAACCACAGGGGAAAACAGGACATTTCTGTTAGTGTGATCCGCTCTTGTTCTGCTGATGTACGATCTCGGAGCGTCCTAGAACAGCGCGTTATTTTCCAGACTGGCTGTCTCCACCCAGCTGGAATTAACAATGTCTTCAGTTTTCTGTAACTTCTTTCGTTTTCCACTCCCTTTTTTTACTCTACTTTATTTCTCCAAGCTACCCCTCCCTTTCGCCACGCTCTTTTCTTCTCTGGCAACATATTATTTATAGGGTCTTGTCCTATTCACCAGTTTCACATTTTCTCCCTCCAGGTGTTTATGTTCCTCATTCATTATCTCTCCGCTTCACCTTTTCCCTTCCTCCCCCCGACACCTCCTCTAGCGGTTATCGTGTTTCTATTCCCCCCACCCCTTTCTACCACTTGTTTTCCTCTTCTCTCTCCACCTCTTCTTTACGACTGGCTCTATCGGCGTATCCTTTGTGTGGCCCGCGTGGTCCCTATGCATCTTTGAAGACACGCATTTCCGTTTCCTACTTCTGGAGGAGGACATATTAAGATGAATTCTTCGTTTAGTTATTTGTTTTTGTCTCGTTGTGCACGTAATCCTCAGTTATTTGTTTTTGTCTCGTTGTGCACGTAATCCTCGAAAAAGGCTCACGCCCAAATATTCGATATTGTATGTGTTTCATTTATACATTCTCATACTTTCTATTAGTTTTTTTTCTCACTTTACTCACTCCCTCCCTCAGTTTGTAAAACTACATCATACACCTCTGTCTGCCTTTATTATTTAAACCAGTTTTACTGTAGTCACCATCTCTTTTATCTAACCCAGCACCCACGATTTAACTAGTCACCTTCATTTCAGGCTCAGAACAAGAATCTTGTCTGTAAATTACTTATTTCCAGAAAGACAAAATTTTTTGACGTGTTTAGCGGTTTATTTATAGCTCAGTTCTAATTGATCTAATCAGGTTGTTTTCCTTTTTCTTCCAACATTTGCTATTGTCATTAACTACAGCGCAAACAATTTGTGTCTTCCACACAGATCGCCGTAAACAGCCGAAAATGGGAGTCATTCGTGGTTTACTGTTGGCCAATGTGTCCGGGAGATTAGCTTTCTCAACCCTGGTAGTGAGTACTTGAATAAGGAAGGTTTCATTGTGTTTTTACTCACTGAGAGAAATATTTTGGTAAACATATTTTTCATGGCAGATGAGTGTTTTATGGCAGATGTAAGTGTTTTATGGCAGATGTAAGTGTTTTATGGCAGATGTAAGTGTTTTATGGCAGATGAAGTGTTTTATGGCAGATGTAAGTGTTTTATGGCAGATGTAAGTGTTTTATGGTAGATGAAGTGTTTTATGGCAGATGTAAGTGTTTTATGGCAGATGAAGTGTTTTATGGCAGATGTAAGTGTTTTATGGTAGATGAAGTGTTTTATGGTAGATGAAGTGTTTTATGGTAGATGAAGTGTTTTATGGCAGATGTAAGTGTTTTATGGCAGATGTAAGTGTTTTATGGCAGATGTAAGTGTTTTATGGCAGATGAAGTGTTTTATGGCAGATGTAAGTGTTTTATGGCAGATGTAAGTGTTTTATGGCAGATGAAGTGTTTTATGGCAGATGAAGTGTTTTATGGCAGATGTAAGTGTTTTATGGCAGATGTAGTGTTTTATGGCAGATGTAGTGTTTTATGGCAGATGTAAGTGTTTTATGGCAGATGTAAGTGTTTTATGGCAGATGTAAGTGTTTTATGGCAGATGTAAGTGTTTTATGGCAGATGTAAGTGTTTTATGGCAGATGTAAGTGTTTTGGCCAAGAGAAGAAATATCAGCTTAAAAACAAAGAAGACGCGCTACTGGATAATGGAGCTTACAACCAATGTTAAATTGAAAAGGAAAAACAACATAAAGAGTTCAGAAGAACTGAGGAACTTTGCTATTTAAATCATCAGGAATACCGAATATTTAATTCATCAGGAACCAGTATATTTAAATCAACAGGAAGAACGAATATTTAAATCATCAAGAAGACCGAATATTTAAATCATCAGGAATACCGAATATTTAAATCATCAGGAACCCGAATATTTAAATCACCAGGAAGACCCAATATTTAAATCATCAGGAAGACTGAATATTTAAATCATATCTTTTAAAATATCTTCAACTTGTTTCACTTTTATTCTCATACTTTTGTTACAAAATAGTTTCACATCTACTAATTCTCTTTCCTTTAGGTCCTGAAGTCACTACACTCACATATCTTAAATTCTTTCTTCCGCATCTCGCTTTGCCGAATTGTTCTGGCAATTAAGATATTATCGCGTTTCTATGAAAAATGTGATATCCATACTTCTATACCGTACACAGTGCTGGCAACACATGGCGATATCCATACTTATATACCGCACACAATGCTAGACAACACATGGTGATATCCATACTTCTATACTGCACACAATGCTAGACAGAGTGAAACTAGTACTCACGTACCACCCTCATAGCTTGGCAGTTAAAAACATACTGTTTCGCCATCTCCATCTCCTCCAGACCGAGCCTGAGACACGTGAACTTTTTGGGGAACCCCCATTGGTGGCGTACAGATGGGACAAGAACCTCAGGGACCTTTTAATTCGTAGTCATCTTAAGACAGATGACACTTTTTATGGTACCAGACGTTGTGGACGCCGTAGATGTAACAGTTGTCCGTTTGTTGTCGAGGCCAGCCAGATCTCTTTCCCTAAATCCACGTTATCAGTACAGGAGGGTTTCACCTGCACTTCACGAAATGTCATTTATGTTATCATGTGCAAACGTTGCGGTTTGAAGTACACAGGGGAAACTGGCTTACGGTTAGGAGATCGATTTCGCCAGCATCTCAATGATATTTCTAAGAGGGCCTGGACACCTGTGGCTAAACATTTTTGCCTTGGTAACCACAGGGGCAAACAGGACATTTCTGTTAGTGCGATCCGCTCTTGTTCCGCAGATGTACGATCTCGGAGGGTCCTAGAACATCGCCTTATTTTCCAGACTGGCTGTCTCCACCCAGCTGGAATTAACAATGTCTTCAGCTTTCTGTAACTTCTTTATTTTTCCACTGGCCTTTTTTATACTCTACTTTCTTTCTCTATGCTACCCCTCCCTACTACCATCCTATTTCCTTCTCTGCCAACATATTGGTCTTATCTATTCACCAGTTCTACATTTTCTCCCTGTAGGTGTTTCAGTTCTTCATTCATTATCTCTCCGCGTCCCCTTTTCTCTCCCCTCTCTCCCCCCCCCCCCCCACACCTCTAGAGGCTACCATGTTTCTATTGCCTTCCCCCAACCCATTTCTCCAACTTGTTCTCCTCCTCTCTCTCCCCTTCTTCGCTACGATTGGCTATATCGGGAATCTTTTGTCTGTAGGCAGCGTGGGTTTTTTTTTCCTTCTTCTTCCACACACATTTCAGCTTCTCACTCGGAGCAAGACTTCAGATAAGTTATATATGTTTGTATTTTGTTTTGCATGTATCCTCGAATAAGGCTCACGCCGAAATATCGGATGTTGTATGTTTTTCATTTATACATTCTCATACTTTATATTCGTTTTTTTCTCACCTTGCTCACTTCCTCCCTCACTTTGTAAAACTGCACCATACACCTCTATCTACTTTATTTATATTAACCAGTTTTACTGCAGTCGCCATCCCTTTTATCTGTTACACAATGCTAGACAACACATGGTGATATCCATGCTTCTATACCGCGCACAATGCTAGAGAACACATAGTGATATCCATGCTTCTATACCACACACAATGCTAGACAACACATGGTGATATCCATATTTCTATACCGCGCACAATGGTGGAGAACACATGTACATAGTCTGATGATATTCAAACTTTTATGGATGAAAAATGCTGGAGAACATCCGTAAAGGATAGGTCCAAATTATCCTAATTCCACACGACATGCCTCTTTGAATATCTTCTGGGCGCAGGCAATAACTAGCTCAGATGTATGACATTTTAAGACATCTACAGAATGTAGATACAAAAAGATGCTGAAAGTTGACTGGTCATTTGCTCGGGAACCCCAGCAATATTTCTGAAACATCTATGCGAAGGACAGCTAAAGGAAAGACGGACAATACAAAGATAATCTAAATATGAACTGTGAAAACAGAAAGACATCCTGTAACACATCTGGGTCACAATAAAACAGTTGACTCTTGACCTTTAAGAAGTGGAGCTGTTGCTTGCTCCAGGAGACATCACAATGACGTCCCGGACGATGGTTGTTAAACCGATCACCGTTGAAAGACACTGATGATGATGATGATGATGATGTGTCTCTATCATCTCCTATCATCGTGTTTCTGCTTCCCTCTGTTATCGTCTTCCTCCACCAGTAATTAGTTTCGTGTTGGTGCCATAGACTCCTTGTGTCCTGCAGATCGCGGAGACGCTGAACTGGCTATGTTTTGCTATGAATGACTGGGGCCTGTATGATACAAGTATTCAGAACGACAAGAACAGGCTTGGTTATGGAGTGTGGAGGATTTGTGGCAACCAAGAATCTGTGTCCAACTGTCAGGATCTGGATGGCTGGAGACTGGGTAAGAACTGTTCTTCTCTAACCGAGATTACTGAGACCACGGGAGCATGTAGGAGGTGAGCTGTGAAAGAAGCGATGCAGTAAGTTAGGTTTAAAAAGAAGTGGAAGTAATGGAATTAGATCAGAAATAAAACGAACTTTATGTATAAGAATGTAGTTGGTAGTTTAGTAAGGATAGTGTGTATGCGTGCGTGTGTGTGTGCGTGTGTGCGCGTGCGTGCATGCATGTGTACGTGTGTGTGTGTGCGTGTGTTTTGTTTCTGGGGAAACCACCTAGAGGAGAAAATAAACGTAAGAGCCAGTAAATATTTGTCCCAGTGAAGGTAAAGACTTGTCCCAGTGAATGAGTGATGGTAAAGACTTGTCCCAGTGAATGAGTGATGTTAAAGACTTGTCCCAGTGAATGAGTGATGGTAAAGACTTGTCCCAGTGAATGAGTGATGGTAAAGACTTGTCCTAGTGAATGAGTGATGGTAAAGACTTGTCCCAGTGAATGAGTGATGGTAAAGGCTTGTTCCAGTGAATGAGTGATGGTAAAGACTTGTCCCAGTGAATTAGTGATGGTAAAGACTTGTTCCAGTGAATGAGTGATGGTATAGACATGTTCCAGTGAATGAGTGATGGTAAAGACTTGTTCCAGTGAATGAGTGATGGTATAGACATGTTCCAGTGAATGAGTGATGTTAAAGACATGTTCCAGTGAATGAGTGATGTTAAAGACATGTTCCAGTGAATGAATGATGTTAAAGACATGTTCCAGTGAATGAGTGATGTTAAAGACATGTTCCAGTGAATAAGTGATGGTAAAGACATGTTCCAGTGAATGAGTGATGTTAAAGACATGTTCCAGTGAATGAGTGATGTTAAAGACATGTTCCAGTGAATGAGTGATGTTAAAGACATGTTCCAGTGAATGAATGATAGTTAAGACTTGTCCCAGTGAATGAGTGATGGTAAAGAATAGTCCCAGTGAATGAGTGATGGCTAAAACTTGTTACAGTGAATGAATGATAGTTAAGACTTTTCCCAGTGAGTGAGTGATAGTTAAGACTTGTCCCAGTGAGTGAGTGACAGTTAAGAATTGTTGCAGTGAGTGAGTGACAGTTAAGACCTGTTACAGTCAGTGAGTGACAGTTAAGACTTGTCGGAGTGAGTGACTGTAAAACCGCGTGTATTTATATCTCCAGCGTGGTATGGTGCCTTCCAAGGAGCTGCAATCTTCGGATTCATGGGCGTCAACCTTGCCTGTATCTTCGTTGTACTTTCCCTTTACGTGCCAAGATGTATCGGAAACAGGGACATAAGCATCTCATGTGCTGTCTCATCTTTTGTAGCAGGTATATCATCATCATCATCAGTATTTCAGTTTTAGCATAAAAACTGTCAGAGCATCACCGCATGAGCTCCAACCCAGAAAGTGAAATCTTTATCTTCACTAAGCTATCCTTCACTAAGCTATCCTCAAGCCTGTGTTCAGAAGTAAAGGTAACATAACTATGTGCTTATAGTCTCATTTTGTAATGTGGTGTTTTAAATTTTAAACTTTTATGAAAGTTAAAAATAAATCTGCAAATTTTTCATTAAAAGTAAAGTTTATAGCGTTTTTTCTTCCCTGGGATTTGGGCTTATATAGAACATTATTAGATTTATGTGTACTTCTGACTATCAGCTCTTCCCAGAAATGAAGTGGCTAACCACTAGGAGTAATTGGATTATGCTGAGTAGAGGAGTGTGGTGACACATCTTACTTCCTGAAAGTGACAAGAGAAACAACCTCAGCTCGCTGAGAAATATTTCAATATTGATTGGTTGCTGTGTAAGGGATTAGCTGACTGGCCAAAGTCAGCCAACCAGATGCAAATACACAGGAGTTTATTAAGACACTTAATATAATAACAATAATATTTCCAGGCCGTAGTCTTCCAGAGCAGATGCGAGAAGTGTAATTTGGTCCATATATTTTGGGCGTTCGAATGAGATCAAGAAAAAAGGTAAAGGTACGAGTTGTGAACCAGCGTCGTGGCACACGGTCACGCCATGCACGGTCACGCCGTATACGGTCACGCCATGCACGGTCACGCCATCAGTGCTCTGCTGTCTGGTCAGCAACTGGCCAGAAACTGCCAACTAGTATCGCCATCAGCACGAACTCCGTAGCTGGTGGCATCATTCCTCTTCCTGTCCAGAGCATTTTACTGGTAGCCATCTTTCCTTGAGGCTGAGTGAACCCCGCGAGTTTTTTTTTTTTTTTTGCGAGCCACGATCTGACCTCCACTGTGATGAGAGCCATGATCTGACCTCCATTGTGATGAGAGCCACTCTGACCTCCACTGTGATGAGAGCCATGATCTGACCTCCACTGTGATGAGAGCCATGATCTGACCTCCACTGTGATGAGAGCCATGATCTGGCTGCCACTGTGATGAGAGCCATGATTTTACCTCCACTGTTATGAGAGCCATGATCTGGCCTCCACTGTGATGAGAGCCACTGTCTGGCCTCCACTGTGATGAGAGCCATGGTCTGACCTCCACTGTGATGAGAGCCATGATCTGACCTCCACTGTGATGAGAGCCATGATCTGGCTGCCACTGTGATGAGAGCCATGGTCTGACCTCCACTGTGATGAGAGCCATGATCTGGCTGCCACTGTGATGAGAGCCATGATCTGGCTGCCACTGTGATGAGAGCCATGATCTGGCTGCCACTGTGATGAGAGCCATGATCTGACCTCCACTGTGATGAGAGCCACTGTCTGACCTCCACTGTGATGAGAGCCATGGTCTGACCTCCACTGTGATGAGAGCCACTGTCTGACCTCCACTGTGATGAGAGCCATGATCTGACCTCCACTGTGATGAGAGCCACTCTGACCTCCACTGTGATGAGAGCCATGATCTGACCTCCACTGTGATGAGAGCCATGATCTGACCTCCAATGTGATGAAAGCCACTGTCTGACCTCCACTGTGATGAGAGCCATGATCTGACCTCCACTGTGATGAGAGCCATGATCTGACCTCCACTGTGATGAGAGCCATGATCTGACCTCCACTGTTATGAGAGCCATGATCTGGCCTCCACTGTGATGAGAGCCACTGTCTGACCTCCACTGTGATGAGAGCCATGGTCTGACCTCCACTGTGATGAGAGCCATGGTCTGACCTCCACTGTGATGAGAGCCATGATCTGGCTGCCACTGTGATGAGAGCCATGGTCTGACCTCCACTGTGATGAGAGCCATGATCTGGCTGCCACTGTGATGAGAGCCATGATCTGGCTGCCACTGTGATGAGAGCCATGATCTAGCTGCCACTGTGATGAGAGCCATGGTCTGACCTCCACTGTGATGAGAGCCATGATCTGACTGCCACTGTGATGAGAGCCATGATCTGACCTCCACTGTGATGAGAGCCACTGTCTGACCTCCACTGTGATGAGAGCCATGGTCTGACCTCCACTGTGATGAGATCCACTGTCTGACCTCCACTGTGATGAGAGCCATGATCTGACCTCCACTGTGATGAGAGCCATGATCTGACCTCCACTGTGATGAGAGCCATGATCTGACCTCCATTGTGATGAGAGCCATGATCTGACCTCCACTGTGATGAGAGCCACTCTCTGACCTCCAATGTGATGAGAGCCACTGTCTGACCTCCACTGTGATGAGAGCCATGATCTGACCTCCACTGTGATGAGAGCCATGATCTGACCTCCACTGTGATGAGAGCCATGATCTGACCTCCACTGTGGTGAGTGGAATCGAAACCAGGTGGCCTAGTCGGCAAGCGAGTGATTAATCCACTGCGCTAACGCAGCTCCCAGGCGTGCCACATAATTTGAGATAATGTTGTTAAATTGACAAATGCTGTCCCTCATGCCTAAGATTGCTAGAAGCATAACCAACCGATGTATTGTTCAATGGCAGTGGCTGAACAAGAACAGTATCTCAAACAGGTATGAGAATGCTGGTAACTTCCAATGATATTTCTTTGGAGTCATTTGTTGTTGTGCTGAGCCAATATTACCCCACACTGTATGAAGTTAAGCACTGATCTACAAGATCATGAAGTGAACAAGTAAAGCTTGCTGCCATATCCTCCGCGTGCCAGGCGTGTCACATAATTTGTTCATAAACCTTGGACGTGGGTCTACCGACCTTCTACACATGGAACTAATGTATGGACATGATCTGATGATTCTGAACACCACAACCGTTCGGTTTACTAGCGATCCTAATGCAGCAACCATCTTTAGTTTACGAAAGTTGTAAGAAAACAAAAACAATTGTTAATTGATTGGGATAAATATTTTCTGTGATTAATAAATGTTTATATTGTATTTTTTATGGTAATGGTTGGAAGGTGATTATGCACTACACATTGACACGTTACACAAAATGAAAAAAAATAGCACGATAAAACAACTCTCCTTTTAAATTATCATGGAAGTTATATTTTGTTGATTACAAGTTTACAAAGTTAGCAAAATCAATGAAATGAATCATCAATTTATATTGTTATCAACACGGACACTTAACAAAACAGCTGAGATACTCCTGGGAACAACTGTGTTAAGAGCACACTTATCTTAACATAGTCTTTGTGAGACAGGGAATATAGATCTGTTTGCTTAAAAACTCTGACCTACTTCTGTAGCCCAAAAACCTGTAGCAATCAACACTAGTTGTAACTGTTATTTTTGTAAAATGTAATGTCAGGTTGGTGGTCAGATGGGGACATTGAGATTTCTGGCGGGGATGAGGGAAGTCTGGTGTGAAACCAATGAATCCAGGACATGACAAGCCTATGGGTCTTTACAACAATGGCTATCAGAATGATGTAAACAAAACAAGGCCAGCAGACTATAGGTGGCGGGGAATGGATATCGTTGAAGCACTCATCAGATTCCTCATCCCAAAGCCGGAGTGTCTCTGTGGAACTGTCTCAAAGCCATCTGGCCAGCCAACGTTGCATGCTGGATCTGACATGGAGAAGGGACTTACATACAGCCACCAGAGGCCGGAAAAACAAAGTTTTGGCCAGGCCAGCCACACTGTCTTCATGGCAGTCCAAGCAAGACCACAGTCTACCCTAGCAAGGAAAGGTGCTGAAGTCCGAGCAAGACCACAGTCTGCACTAGCAAGGAAAGGTGCTGAAGTCCGAGCAAGACCACAGTCTGCCCTAGCAAGGAAAGGTGCTGAAGTCCGAGCAAGACCACAGTCTGCCCTAGCAAGGAAAGGTGCTGAAGTCGAAGGTACCCAGCCAAAAGGCGCACCGCAAAAATTAGGGTACCACGCATTGCCCCCAATGTGCGTACGAAGAAGAAGAAGAAGAAAAAGATGATGATGATGATGATGATGATGAAGATGAAGAAGAAGCTGAGAAACACATAAATGCCTTTGAATGTAAATGCTACAGAAGAGTTCTTCAAATAACATGGACACACAAAAAAAACAAAACAAATATATCCACACTACAAAAACTTAATATTGAAGAAGGCTAACTAGTAAAGGGGATTAAACAGAGCAAACTGAAACATTTTTGACACATTAAACTTCATAATGGAAAAAAAGAAAGAGAGGAAGACCAAGGCGAAGCTGGTTGCAAGACATCGTTGACAATCAAAATTGGACGCATCAACAGCAGGGCATCTTGCTCACAACCGAGAGGCCTACAGGAGAGCTGTTAAGGATGCAACGTTCCACAAGGGACATGCAAATGAATGACTGACTGACATCAACATAAATCACTATAACAATTTTCTAAATATTTAGGTTCGGTTCAGATTGTAAACAATGTAACTAACTGGCAAGAATAATTTCAAACGCATAAAATCAGTAATAAAGTGCACATAAGAACACACTTCCACATTACACAAAAGAATATCAAAATCTTACATAGAACTAATACATCTTCACCGAGTTGTGATTATTCATTACCTTTTATAACACAGTCACTAACAAAATGTTTACCTAAGTGGATCGGGATTGATCGAGGGAGCACACAGCACAGCTTGCATTCATCATATAATAGCAACCCATACTAACCTAACACATATTGGTTCCCATCCGACGAACAAAATTTCTCACTAACGCTTGAACAATAACATGGCTCTCCCAATCGCTGGCCTCATACTTGCTCAACTTACAAAATCCCGACTGAGTAAAATTCTATCATCGTGTCTTTATATACTTGGCCAGAGACGGGTTTCACAGAATTGCGCACTTCCGGTACTAGCCTTTTCTGACCATTTTCTACGCTCTAGGGTTGCCAATCAACACAGGTAACTGTGAGCTTAATCTAGCCCCTACATAGTTTCGCAACAGCTTTATACAAAAATACAATTTGAAGATATACTATGGTCTTGATCAGCTTTGGAGTGAGCTTTGGTAAGCTGAGTAAAATCTTAGAGTTACAAGCTTTGGTAAGCTAAATAAAGTCTTAGAGTTACAAGCTTTGGTAAGCTAAGTAAAGTCTTAGAGTTACAAGCTTTGGTAAGCTAAATAAAGTCTTAGAGTTACAAGCTTTGGTACGCTAAGTAAAGTCCTACAAGCTTTGGTAAGCTAAGTAAAGTCTTAGAGTTACAAGCTTTGGTAAGCTAAGTAAAGTCTTAGAGTTACAAGCTTTGGTAAGCTAAATAAAGTCTTAGAGTTACAAGCTTTGGTACGCTAAGTAAAGTCCTACAAGCTTTGGTAAGCTAAGTAAAGTCTTAGAGTTACAAGCTTTGGTAAGCTGAGTAAAGTCTTAGAGTTACAAACTTTGGTAAGCTAAGTAAAGTCTTAGAGTTACAAACTTTGGTAAGCTAAGTAAAGTCTTAGGGTTACAAACTTTGGTAAGCTGAGTAAAGTCTTAGAGTTACAAGCTTTGGTAAGCTAAGTAAAGTCTTAGAGTTACAAGCTTTGGTAAGCTGAGTAAAGTCTTAGAGTTACAAACTTTGGTAAGCTGAGTAAAGTCTTAGAGTTACAAACTTTGGTAAGCTAAGTAAAGTCTTAGAGTTACAAACTTTGGTAAGCTAAGTAAAGTCTTAGAGTTACAAACTTTGGTAAGCTAAGTAAAGTAAAGCTGAGTAAATAAAGTCTTAGAGCTACAAGCTTTGGTATTCTGAGGAAAGTCATAGAATCATCTGCTACTTTATCACCTCAGTCATCTAACAAACTAATCTGTATATAAATGTACACTTATCTTATATCTTATCTTATATCCTTCCCGTGCCGTTAGACGTCACATAGGGCTCGCAAAGTAGTTCGCCAATTTTTCCTGTCTTCGGCGAGTCTTTCAACCTCATCAAAGGATTTTATGCCTGTTAACTTGGCCTCTCTTAATAATGTTCTCTTCAGAGTTTCACGCGGTCTGCCTCTTTTTCTTCGGCCTGTTGTGTTCCACTTGATAGCTTGTTTTGGGATTCTCTGCTCATTTCTTCTCATCAAGTGGCCAACATATGTCCATCTCATTTTCCTGATCACCCGTGAGACTGGTTGTTGTTCAGTCATCTGTCTTATCTCTGCATTGTTCTTGAATTCATTCCACTTGATGCCGAGTATTTTCCTTAGGCATTTGTTTTCAAAAGAGTCTAATTTCTTTTCTATTTCTTTAGTTGTTTTCCAGCTTTCGCATGCATAAATGAGGGTGGATATTACATTTGAATTGAATAGTCTTAACTTGGTTTTTGTGCTTATAACTTTTGAATTCCATATGTTCTCAAGATTCTTGAAGATTGATGCTGCTTTTGCAATTCTGATCCTAACTTCCTTTCTAGTGTCACCATCCTGGTCTATGTAGCTGCCAAGGTATGCAAATTGATTGACTTCTTCAATATCTGTCCCTTCTATGTGTATTTTTCCATTTTGATTGATGGGAATTTTCATTATTTTTGTTTTGTCCTTGTTAATTTCAAGTCCTATTTTGCTAGCCAGTGAAGATAGGCTATCTGTTTTTTCTTGCATGGAATTCACATTATTACTGATAAGAGTTATGTCATCCGCAAAATCAAGATCTTCTAGTTGGGTCCCATGTACCCAGTCAATACCTGTGTTACCTGTGCAGCATTTTTTCATTATGAAGTCTATTGTAATCCCAAAAAGTAAAGGAGACAGTATACATCCTTGCAAGTGTAAATCTACCAACGGAGCATATTATTAAATATCTGAACCTACCAAACAGAATTCGTGACCCACAAACATTTTTTGTAATTAAAAAAAAATCTCGGCCTCGCTGTTTTACTCGTAAGTGACCCGATGCCTATTTTAGTATTTAAGGTAGTTTAAAATTACAAACTCATAACTATGGAACAAAACTATGATTCTCTTTCTTAAGGATTTAAATGGTCTATGATAGATAATGTTAGATTACGAAGTTGTCTGTCCTAAACATCCTAAGCTTCATAATAACTCTTCATATAATCATTCCTCTCAGCCATTTGTTACCTCATCGCTGTCATCATTTTTGGAGTGAGGTTTGACGAAACATACGACGCCGGCTACGATGAGGAGATCCTCCAGTCCTGTTTTTACATGGCCATACTTGTGGTGCTCCTATCGCTTATTGCTGGCATCTCTGCCGCCATTGGTCTCAGGGGAGGCCACCAAGTCTGGGACTCATCAGCCCTGCCCAACAGTAAACAACAACAGCAGAGTCCAGATAAGGATGTGGAACAAGGACAGGAGCAAGGATTTCAGTAGTACACTCTTTCTTCCTGCTACTGTACACTCAAGCTGTATCCTAAATGTTGATGCCAGTGGTTCCCATACTGCGGACCGTGAACCCCGTTGGCCTGCAAAAGGTTGAAGAGCAAATCTCTAGATTATGTAGAATATTAGAACTTTTAGCAGATTTTATAATAAATATTAACTGGGAGGAGAGTTGGTAGGAGTGGGGTTGGCGGTAGTAGGGGTTGTGGAGCTTTGTGACCTGATAAATCTTGGCAGGTAGTGATAAAAACACGTCTAGTTCTGTTTCCAGTCTTTTAATCATCAATATTTAGGACATTTTATTGTGTTTTCGCGGATATAACGCGCATATGTGAAAAATTCTCTCTTTTAAGAAAAAATTAATTCGTAAGCGCGATTTCATTTATAACATGGTGTATGTATTATGTGCATGTGCAGGTGTATAGGTATGAAGTGCGCGCGTGTTATGTATGTACGTATATATATATATATATATATATATATATATATATATATATATATATATATATATGTATATATATATATATAAACTTTGTGTAGAGATAAGGAGATCTATACACCTAAATGTTTTTGTAGAGATAACGAGATCTATACTCCTAAATATCTGTGTAGATATAATGAGATCCATACACCTAAATATCTGTGTAGATATAATGAGATCCATACACTTCAAGGATTATACAGAAAGAACAAGATCTACATGTCTAAAGCTTTGTCTAGACGCCATGACATCACATTAATTAACTTCAGACATTGAATCTATGCAACTGATATTCATTTTTGTTTTTATTATTTTATCTCATCTGAAAAAAGCGCCACACTTCACATAGATAAAAGTGATTTAATGAAAGAAGAATTATTTAGGGTAAACACTTGAAGTCTGAATTCGAGAAAATCTCTTGCAATGACATGTAACTTTTTTTAGTAAGTACAGTACGCTCTACATATAGTCCATACTCAAAACGTATTTCTAGTGCAAAAGTTAATCGTATTCTCCGTGTGTTTTTACTGAAAGTATTCATATTTCTTTAACTAACGTGTTTGTCACTTGTCACACTTCACATTCGGCACAGGTTCTATGCCTAGCTTAAGTTTATTACACAAACGTGTCCAATGCTTTACTCAAGCTATATTAATCACACAAACAATATGTAGTACACTTAGCTAGAGGAACATGTCTCCACTAGGGTGTAAGGTTGTGTTATTATGGTCACATTTAATAAATATATACAAAAAATGTCATCGGCACACACACACACATCAGTGGAAGTTGTGGATGAGAATATAACAGCCAGGGATTACTAGAAGAAGTACCCATGTCAGAGTTAATCTGCCGGGTGGATGAGAGAATATAACAGCCAGGGATTACTAGAAGAAGTACCCATGTCAGAGTTAATCTGCCGGGTGGATGAGAATATAACAGCCAGGGATTACTAGAAGAAGTACCCGTGTCAGAGTTAATCTGCCGGGTGGATGAGAATATAACAGCCAGGGATTACTAGAAGAAGTACCCGTGTCAGAGTTAATATGCCGGGTGGATGAGAATATAACAGCCAGGGATTACTAGAAGAATTACCCGTGTCAGAGTTAATCTGCCGGGTGGATGAGAATATAACAGCCAGGGATTACTAGAAGAATTACCCGTGTCAGAGTTAATCTGCCGGGTGGATGAGAATATAACAGCCAGGGATTACTAGAAGAAGTACCCATGTCAGAGTTAATCTGCCGGGTGGATGAGAGAATATAACAGCCAGGGATTACTAGAAGAATTACCCGTGTCAGAGTTAATCTGCGGGGTGGATTATTCGCCGAGGGTACCCATACCCCGTGTGGATATGGGGAGCAAATGATGGGGCTCGATTTCTCGATAATTTCTGCCAGGTTAGAATTTTCTTTCGGTTGTTCTGTTTCTAGCTGTCCATACGTGACATAAAACAAGCTTCTGATATCTTTACAGTCGTTCTGGTACCAAATGAGATTGGTAATAGTCGTAATTTCCACATTTTGGTAAAGGGGGTATGAGAACATAAAGGACAATTCACTGGGGAACTATGATGACAGAAGACTTATACATTCCTGATCTATGGGCTCAGTCTACAAGACCTCAGTTAGTGTTATGAAGTTATAGTGTGGCGTAAGGAAGTATTGAAATTGCATAATCAATAGTTTTACACGTAGACGATAAAAAAACATACAAAAACCAGAAAAGTATGCGATCAGCAGAAACTGGTTATGGGATCCATCTAGTGCCAGACAGATACGAGTATACAGTGATGGGAAATACTTTGTTGATGTGAAGTGCAGTATGTGTGTACACTTTAACTGGTTCATCGCTTGTGTAGTAGAATGTTCAAGGATATCGTGGAATTATAAACCACATTTATGGATTTTTATGTTGTGTAATAACTACATTTATTACATCTAAGGGAGTAAATGTTCAGCTTGTTCACTATGGATATATGGACGGGTATTTCAGCAAAAATATAAATAAATAAAGCATCGTGAGCAACAGAATAAAGCATCGTGAACAACAGAATGACCGTGTGTCACGCGGGAAAGTGCGTCTTGTGAGTAAACCAGCAAAAACACAAAGCAAAAAGCCCTTGCTGATCACTTTTTCCATGAACCGACTCTGACGAATCAGAGGCAGGGCGTTTGTTTAAAGAAACTGTTGAATTCTCTCATGTATTTGCTGGAGTGACACACCCTGACGCTCTCCTCTGCCACCAGTTGCCGCCCTAACATGGATTCCACCAGTTGCCGCCCTAACATGGATTCCACCAGTTGCCGCCTAACACAGATTCCACCAGTTGCCGCCCTAACACAGATTCCACCAGTTGCCGCCCTAACACAGATTCCACCAGTTGCCGCCCTAACACAGATTCCACCAGTTGCCGCCTAACACAGATTCCACCAGTTGCCGCCCTAACACAGATTCCACCAGTTGCCGCCCTAACATGGATTCCACCAGTTGCCGCCCTAACACAGATTCCACCAGTTGCCGCCCTAACATGGATTCCACCAGTTGCCGCCTTAACATGGATTCCACCAGTTGCCGCCCTAACATGGATTCCACCAGTTGCCGCCCTAACATGGAATTTCTATAAAAACTGAACACTTGTTTTCGTGACAGCTAACAAAACACTTTCATAAAACTGTTTAGTGTTATTCAATATGTTTGAAAACATTTATTCTATTTGCTGTTTTATTATTCATTTGTAATGAACTTTTTAAAAATGTAAAAAAAAATTTTTTGTTGTTTCATATTATATCTAATTCTCTCACAGCATATTAAAAACTGTGATATACATATTTATCAGTATGGAGCTGTCCAGTATTTTCTTATTTATTCTTGAACAGAACCAAGAAACAACAAAGTTGAAACTATTTAAAACAAAACTAAGAACTGCATTATAACTTTATAAACACGCAACATTTTGGTTTATACATTAATCGTAAAAAAATCATTTCAAAGAAGCAGAGAAAGACGATAAAATGTAACTTCACATAAACCATGTAATAAGAAAGCCTCGACTCAGCTTCTTGTAAGTCACAGCTAAGTGCGCCCCTCTTTTCCCTGTGTTTCCATTCGTATTTGTTGTATGTCGTTCATGTCAAGTTATATTTTCCTTTCTTTCCCTATTTCTTTGTCCTGCGTGTTTTTGTATGATTAAGGTGTAAATTGAAACGTTACAACTGTGTACTCATTAACTAATAAAGCTGTTCCTAGTTGTGTTTTACTTTGTTATCAGAGCTTTTCTGCAGTGGCTTTCTGTATATTTATACGTATATTTAGTCTAATGTATAGTTATAGCCAAAAAATATTCGTGTGCTATGAATTCTGTTAAATCTCTCTCTCTCTCTGAACCTTAAGTGCCCAGGGCACATGGGGCTTCCGCAAGGGTTTTCCACAAATGCCTGTCTTTCGCCTTTTTTTCTGCTCTTGCCCAGGTGACCCCTCTATTGCTCAACATCCTTTCTGTTGTTCTTCTCCATGTCTCTTTTGGTCTACCCTTACTTCTGCTCCCCTGTGGTGTCCATCTTAGTGCTATTTTTGGTAGTGAGTTGTCAGTCATTCGGAGCACATGTCCCAACCATCGCCAGCGTCTTTCCTCAATAATTGTTGTCAGTGGTTTCATCTGCATTTCTGCCAATAAGATGTTATTTCTTATGGTGTTTGGCCAAAATATTTTTTTAATTCTACGTAAACATTTAGTCTGGAAAGAATTCAACTTGTTTTCTATGGTTTTGGTGATTTTCCAGCATTCACTTCCATAGAGTAGTACACTTAGAACATTACTCTTAAATATCCTGATTTTCATATTTATGCTTAGTTTATTTGATTTCCATATATTTTGCAGCATTGCAAAAGCCTGGTTTGCTCTAGTAAGTCTGCTGTTGATGTCCTCTGTGCTGTCTCCATTTTCTACTACTCTGCTGCCAAGGTATACAAATTCGTTGACCTCCTCCACTAACTTGTTATCTACTCTGAGTACATTTCTGTTGTTCACATTTTGCTTCATTAACTTTGTCTTTCCTACGTTGATCTTTAGTCCTATGTTGTTTGCATTCTGGGTTAACTTGTTTATTTTATCTTGCATATCTTTGTGACTGCTTGATAATAGACAAATGTTGTCCGCAAAGTCAAGGTCCTCCAGCACTGTGTTAAGGGTCCATTGTAATCCTCTGCGTTTGTCTGATGTTGCCTCCTTCATTAACCAGTCTACTGCCAAGATAAATAATGTTGGTGATAGTACACATCCCTGTTTCACTCCTGTTTGTACCCTAAAGCTGCTGGAGGTATGTTCTCCACAGATAACTTTGCACTGAAAACCCTCGTATAGGGCTTTGATTACATTAACTATTTTATGGGGGAGGCCATGCCATCTTAGGATTTTCCACAGTGCATCTCTGTTGAAATTCTGTTAAATACGGTTACATAAATGATTAAAATATTTTGGCCTCAGTGCACTATTTTGATTCTGTAGTATATATAATGGTTCTACTCTGCATTATAGATGGCGATTCTCAAACTCTCTGTTAATTCATTGCTTATTAAAATGTAACTTGTACGTGATGTTATAAAGTCAGATGTATGGAAATTTGTGAGGTTTACATTTATGCTTATATTTTGTTTACTTATTACAGCACTAGTCGTAATGCGGTTTTCTGTTATTTTAAACTGGGATTCCCAAAATCTAAATATAGCTGATAAACAAATAGTTCACTTCTATTCATTGATTTATCACTGCACCGGCAGCTAAGACAAGGGAGAACACTGGTGAAATAAATGTCCAAGAACTATAAAAAGGATTTTACAGTAACGACCCTACTTTTCGAAAGTTTGCTTTGTGTCACTTCACTTTTACAAAAGACCTACAGAGGTCGTTCAAAAAGTAATGCCTCACAATTTTTTCATCGGAATATATTGAAAAAAAAAAGTTGAAACAGCGTATGAAATGGATGTTTCATTTATACACACTATTTTTCTGCATTGTATCAACTTGTACGGCCTTACGGCAACATGAAACAAGCTCCTGTATGCTTTGCCTGTACCAACTCTTGTCTTGTTCATGTAGCCATGCCTTGCCTCTACCAGCTCTTGTCCTGTTCGTGTAGCCATGCCTTGCCTGTACCAGCTCTTGTCTTGTTCATGTAGCCATGCCTTGCCTCTACCAGTTCTTGTCTTGTTCATGTAGCCATGCCTTGCCTGTACCAGCTCTTGTCTTGTTCATGTAGCCATGCCTTGCCTGTACCAGCTCTTGTCCTGTTCGTGCAGCCATGCCTTGCCTGTACCAGCTCTTGTCCTGTTCGTGTAGCCATGCCTTGCCTGTACCAGTTCTTTTCATGTACATGCCTTGCCTGTACCAGCTCTTGTCCTGTTCATGTAGCCATGCCTTGCCTGTACCAGCTCTTTTCATGTAGCCATATCTTGCATGTACCAGCTCTTGTCCTGTTCATGTAGCCATGTCTTCACTGCATGAATCCCGCTCTCATCATCTCCACACCTTGTCCTTCAGACAGAATTGTTAATGGCCCAAAAAGATGGAAGTCTGAAGGTGCCAGATCTGGACTGCACAGCTGAGGAGCAGCACCTCTTTCTTGCTCATTTTCCACATTTTTTTTTCAATCTTTTTTTGTAAAACTGAACCATACATCTGTCTGTGCAAAATTTAAATCACCAAAATAGGTCTATCTTGAACAAACATTTTTAATAACACAGAGAACATACACACCCATACATGCATAAAGAATGTGCATCTGTACACATATTAAATCAAGAATATATACATCCATAGACATATTAGTTGAAGAACATACACATATTGTATGAATAACATACACGTCCATACATACTTTAGATGAAAAATATGCATATGAGATGAAGAACATACAATACAGACTACTGGAACAATAACAAGAACATACAATACAGATTACTGGAAACATAATAATGAAAATACATTATGTCAAAGAAAAACATAACCCAGAGTAGAGACAACTTGTGGATGATAATACACAATAAATTATAA
This sequence comes from Achatina immaculata, assembly GCA_009760885.1. Taxonomy (NCBI): domain Eukaryota; kingdom Metazoa; phylum Mollusca; class Gastropoda; order Stylommatophora; family Achatinidae; genus Lissachatina; species Lissachatina immaculata. The sequence continues at coordinate 48,729,188 of CM019693.1, read as the reverse complement.
ATACAATGCATGTACTGGTCTGACCCCAAAGTTTTCAATTAAAAAGTAGTGATTATTCTTTGTCATATCTTAGTATTTATGAACAGAGTTTATTAATGTTACATGAAAATGAATTAAAAAAACTAATTATGTCAGTCTGTAAGAATAGCAAAGAGCAAATCCTCTATCTTAATGCAAAGAAAACTAAACTGATGACAACTGACAAAACAAACAAGGCAGCTGATATATGTATCAATGAGGAAAAACTGGAAGAAGTGGAGAGTTTTGAATATCTTGGATCACTGCTAACTAATAATGGAGATATGGCTGTGAGACCTGGACACTTAACAAAATAGTTGAGAAACACATAAATGCCTTTGAATGTAAATGCTACAGAAGAGTTCTTCAAGTACCAAGGACACAAAAAAGAATAAATATATCCATACTACAAGAACTTAATACTGAAGAAGGCTGGCTAGTAAAGAGGATTAAACAAAGAAAACTTAAATATTTTGGACACATTAAATGTCATGATAACCTAGAGAAGACCATCTTGGAAGGGTACATAAGGGGAAAAAGAAAGAAAGGAAGACCAAGACAAAGATGGCTGAAAGACATTGTTGATGATCTGCAAATGGATGCATCAGCAGCAAGCCTTCTTGTTCACAATCGAGAGGCCTACAGGAGTGCTGTTAGGGAGGCAAAGATCTGCAAGGGACATGTAAATGAATGAATGAATGAATGAAGGTGAATGTTTTTTATGTGAAGATGAATGTTTGTTTAGAGGTGAATTGACTGCTGTAGCAGATGAGAAACACATAAATGCCTTTGAATGTAAATGCTATAGAAGAGTTCTTCAAATATCATGGGCACAAAAAAAAACAACAAATATATCCTTACTACAAGAACTTAATACTGAAGAAGGCTGGCTAGTAAAGAGGATTAAACAGAGAAAATTTAAATATTTTGGACACATTAAACATCATGATAATCTAGAGAAGACCATCTTGGAATGGTACATAATGGGAAAAAAAAGAGAGGAAGATCAAGGTGAAGTTGGTTGCAAGACACTGTTGATAATCTGCAAATGGATGCATCAGCAGCAGGTCATCTTGCTCACAACCGAGAGGCCTACAGGAGAGCTGTTAGGGAGGCGAAGTTTCACAAGGGTCATGCAAATGACCGACTGAGTATCTTTCCACTAGGAAACACTGTTTGGTCTCAACTCTGTTGTTCAGACAGGGCTTGACTTATGCAACTAAATGTGGCAGCTAACCTGAAAAGATAAATTGAAAGTGGTACATGTAGAAGTAATGTTAATGAAAACTACAAGTAAAGTAAAACTTACAAAATCAGACAGCATGTACAGCAATAATACATTTAGTCCTAGATGAATTATAGATTACATTGTCCCAGCTGTATGTTATCATGTATCAGCCATGCTTTATAGTCATATGTTATCATGTATATGTTATAGCTGTATGTTACCAGATATCAGGCATACTTTATAGTTGTATGTTATCAGGTATCAGGCATACTTTATAGTTTTGAGTAGATATAAATAAACACTAGATATGTTAGTGACAAGAAATAAAACAGATGAATCAGATTATAACTGAGAATAAAGTCTGACAAGTGACTGGACACAAGTAACTTTTGTCAAACTTTCATCACACTCACAAGTGACTGGACACAGGTAACTGTTGTCAAAGTTTCATCACACTCACAAGTGACTGGACACAGGTAACTGTTGTCAAACGTTCATCACACTCACAAGTGACTGGACACAAGTAACTGTTGTCAAACTTTCATCACACTCACAAGTGACTGGACACAGGTAACTGTTGTCAAACTTTCATCACACTCACAAGTGACTGGACACAAGTAACTGTTGTCAAACTTTCATCACACTCACAAGTGACTGGACACAAGCAACTGTTATCAAACTTTCGTCACACTCAACAGTGCAATGGTCCCTCTAAGGGTTTGAGGTCTGTGTGCAAAAAATATTGTGTGTGCAAATGTGTGTAGTATATATATATATATATATATATATATATATATATATATATATATATATATATATATATATATATATATATATATATATGTGCATGTGAAAACTGGAAAACAACTAAAGAAATAAACAACAAATGAGACTCTTTTGAAAACAAATGCCTAAGGAAAATACTCGACATCACATGGAACGAATTCAAGAATAATGCAGATAGGACAGATGACTGAACAACAACCAGTTTCATGGGTGATCAGGAAAAGGAGATGGATATATGTTGGTCACGTGATGAGAAAAAACGATCAGAGAATCCCAAAAAAGCTATCAAGTGGAACACAACAGCCCAAAGAAAAAAGAAGCACACTATGTGAAACTCATTGTTATGAGAGGCCAAATTAATAGGCATAAAATCCCTTGGTGAGGTTGAAAAGCTCGCCGAAAACAGGAAAATTTGGCGAACTTCCTTGCGAACCCTATGTGACGTTTAACGGCACGGGAAGGATATAAGATATAAGAATATACATATATATATATATATATATATATATATATAAATCTTAAGTGCCCTTGGCACATGGGGGCTTCCGCAAGGGTTTTCCACAAATGCCTGTCTTTTGGCTTTTTTTCTGCTCTTGCCCAGGTGAGCCCTCTAATGCTCAACATCCTCTCTGTTGTTCTTCTCCATATCTCTTTTGGTCTACTCTTGCTTCTGTTCCCCTGTGGTATCCACCTTAGTGCTATTTTTGGTAGTGAGTTGTCAGTCATTTGGAGCACATGTCCCAACCATCGCCAGTGTCTTTCCTCAATAATTGTTGTCAGTGGTTTCATCTGCATTTCTGCCAAAGAAGATATTATTTCTTATGGTGTTTGGCCAAAATATTTTTCTAATTCTTCGTAAACATTTAGTCTGGAAAGACTTCAACTTGTTTTCTATGGTTTTGGTGATTTTCCAGCATTCACTTCCACAGAGTAGTACACTCAGAACATTACTCTTAAATATCCTGATTTTTATATTTATGCTTAGTTTATTTGATTTCCATATATTCTGCAGCATTGCAAAAGCCTGGTTTGCTCTAGTAAGTCTGCTGTTGATGTCCTCTGTGCTGTCTCCATTTTCTACTACTCTGCTGCCAAGGTATACAAATTCGTTGACCTCCTCCACTAACTTGCTATCTACTCTGAGTACATTTCTGTTGCTCACATTTTGCTTCATTAACTTATATATATATATATACACTGTAAAGGCCTGTAAATTAATAACAAGATAAACCTGTTGTGATTTTCATTTCCTGGTATTTAGTTAAATGCAATGACGATTTATTTGTTTACTTATTCAGAGATTCTGCTACAGTACTACCGAAAACTTGCGATAAAAGACCTGTTGAAACATTCGATCCGAAAGTCATCTCTCAACAAGAAAGAAACAGTAAAGGAAAAACATGTAACATCACTGTATTTTTCTCGATGGCAATCATAGCGCGGAGTAACATCTGGGAACTGGAAAAATAAAAGTAGCAGTTTCATTTTTCTTTTTTTTGCTCGGCTCCAAAAATGTGCGCGGCCGCGGAAGGAACAGTGCTTATCAGTGTAATCACAAGGCCTTTGTCTCACATATATTACATGTGTGCGTGTGTATGTGTGTGTGAGACAGACAGAGAGACAGACATACAGATAGAAAATCCATAGGTATTGATAAACTGACAATGTGTAGTTTTAACTTATATTTTATCAGAACTATTAACAAATGCAGAAGATGAACATTTTGAAGTCATCCACATGTTAAAACAAACTTTTGTTGTTGTTGATATTTTACAAATATTTTAGAGAAACAGAAACTATGCTTACAGAAAATCATTCTAGAGTGAGATGAGCTCTATGTGTGATGGCGTCACTACATTCTCTTCTGATGTCACTTTGTTATATAACAGATGGCATATCCTGTGTACCACTTCCTGATTGTTAAAGAAAACAATGGGTGCGGTGGAGAGAAGCAATAGAGACAGGAAACAGTCTGACCAGCAACATGTGAGTCAAAGCAAGCCATGACGATGATGATGATGATGATGACAAATACATTTGTCTACTTACCTGGATACAGTCTCAGGAGTGAAATCATTTTCTTCTACACTGTAATTGAGATCCTTGTTGTCATGACAACTGCCGCCATGCGCGTGATCTGACCAGCCTATCCAGTATGGTCTGCCCAGCATGTACACAAGAGCTCCACTTGATCCTGGACATGTTGCTGCAGTGTACGTGTACTGACTGGAACCATCTGCACAGTTACGTTTGCTGGTGTAATGACCCACGCTGACCTGCTTGCTGCATCCATGAGGGTGAGACACGATGATGGTCAGCGCCAGCTCAGAATCAGGGACACATTCAGCTCGAGATGTCAGAAGCTCTTGGTCCGACCAGGGGGAGGGATATCTCTGCATTAAAATATTGTGTAGCCTCTCGTAACTGGTCAGAATCTCTTCCAGTCTGGCTATCAGATCCAGGTTGTGGGTGATGTATGTCATTTCACATAAATCTTTTTTTACGTAACTGTTCACACTTGACATCCCACTGAGAGTGATGGCACCGGAACAGGCCTCGGGGATACCGCCTCTGTCGTAAAATAGATGGCACGTCGTATGCACTGCCTCCTCTTTATCGAAAACAACATGGGATGCTGTGAATATGATAATGTGACCAAACTCCGTTTTTGGTGTTTCAGAAGTTTTACACTCTTCACAACAACATGTTTTCCCTCCATGGATGCTTCTACTCGTAATGCTGGCCCTCTGCACCCATCCTGTCCCCACCCGCATCATCTTACCCCCGTGTTTGCTGTAGAAGGGGTAAGGCCTTGTACTATCCGGAAACAGCTGTGGTCTCCTGTCACTGACATACTTAACAGACACACGAACTGTCAGGTCAGATGTCACTCGGATTATGTCTAGCAGATCTTTGTCGTGGTATCGAGGGGGAAGGTGCTCCATGCTAAACTTGTCAACAGGTACAAATTTCAGGTGACCTGGATTCTTCTCACAGGTGTCGTAATGTTTGTGAAGATCTCCCTCTCCACCATAACTGACCTCTGGTTCCCAATGTCCTGGAAGACCAATGTAGATATCACCGTTATAACCAGATTACATGACAGATATAGATATCACCGTCATAACCAGACAAGACAGATATAGATATCATCGTCATAACCAGACAAGACAGATATAGATATCATCGTCATAACCAGACAAGACAGATATAGATATCATCGTCATAACCAGACAAGACAGATATAGATATCACCGTTATAACCAGGCTACAAGACAGATCTAAAGACATGAAACTGTGGAGAGAAATGATCGCCTACGCCACACGGCACGGCACTTGATTGATTGACAAGACATATATAGATATCACCGTTATAACTAGACCATAGGACAGATATAAATATCAGAATTGGACTTATAACTAGACCATAGGACAGATATAAATATCAGAATTGGACTTATAAATGTTTAATTCTTCATCTGGTTTTTTTCGGGTTTTTATCTGTCATATTGTTTTTGCATGTGATCTTTAAAAAAGTTTTTGCTGAAATATTGGATTGTTGTTATGCTCCTTGTTTATACATGCTCAGCTTACTGTCTGCCACTCTCCTTCCGCCCCATTTTCTTCACTCTTTTTATCTTTTTGTAAAACTGAACTATACATCTCTGTTGACCTTTATTACTAGAACTAGTTTTATCGCAGTCGTGATTTCTCTTATCAGATTGCTTATAATTCTTGCTTTATCTGTTTATTTTGTGTGCATGTCCCACAACTGCCCAGTAATACTGACGCTGCTGATGGACTATTTTCCTGGCTGGTAAAACACTCACATATTTTTACAGGTTTCCTCAAGTCATGATTTGCTGCTTTTGCCTTTCCTATTCTTGCATTGATTTCTTCTGTATTTTTAAAAACTGATATTATGTTTTCGGAAGTAACTGAAATGTTCTACTCGTCTGTGAGCCTTCGTGTCTGTCAGAATATTTCACTTGGGTTTTTGTTTGTATCTTTACTTCATATCATTATTTGTTTTCGTCTCGCTGTTGTAGGTGTAATCCCTTGTTAATTACTTCTTTCATGACTTTTAATAGTTCAAAGATTTATAGAGGCCGTCAACTGCTTGTTATTGAAACTGACACACTCTGAGCCTATAGTTTTCTACAATGTTTTGGCTAAACGTGTTATCAGAAATTCCACTTCATATGATTCATAATTCCTACGCAAAAAAAGGCATTTGGCCAGGAGATGCCAAAAACCATCTGGCAAATATGTAGCAAAATGAGAGAAAAGTGGGTGGGTGGGTGTTTGTGTGTGCGTGGTGGGGTGGGGTAGGGAATGACGTTCCCTAAAGTTTTGAACTTAAAACAAATGAATACCTGACATAACAGTGTTTGGGGAACTGAACCAGGAAATTTAAATATCTGACTGCGCGCGCGCGCACACACACACACACACACACACAGACAGACAGACAGACAGAGTATTCTCACGAATAAAAAATATACTCATCAAAGATATCACTACTGAAATCACGTAGAGATCACGTGAACTAACATACCTTGTCTCTCTCGTTCCTGGCGTGCTAGAGCCACTGTGTCCATCTTGTTCTAAAACGAAAATAATTTTTAAGTAATGAAAATTATTGCTATATGCCACTATGAGTATGACCCGAAACATTCATTTTATTATCCTTCATTTTATCTGTATCTACTAAAGAAAGCGCACGAAGATCTGCACAAATTTTGTGTCAAAGATACCTAGCACTGAAAAGAGTGGCGTGTTCCATTTCCGAGACAGTCTGGCATAAATATGTTATTTTAAATATTGGACTGCGGTTTTTCCTGGCCACTTTCTAAACCCCATGTTGCAGGATTGTCAGTATTCTATTAGCTCTCTCCTTGCTTGATGAATATTAGCTCTCTCCCAGTTTGATGTATATTAGTTCTCTCCCTGCTTGATGCACATTAGTTCTCTCCCTGCTTGATGTCCATTAGTTCTCTCCCTGCTTGTTGTCAATTAGCTCTCTCCCCACTTGTTGTCAATTAGCTCTCTCCCTGCTTGTTGTCAATTAGCTCTTTCCCTGCTTGATGTCCATTAGTTCTCTCCCTGCTTGTTGTCAATTAGCTCTCTCCCGCTTGATGTACATTAGCTCTCTCCCTGCTTGATGTCAATTAGTTCTCACTCTACATGTTGTCAATTAGTTCTCTCCCCATTTGATGCACATTAGCTCTCTCCCCGCTTGATATACATTAGCTCTATCCCTGCTTGTTGTCAATTAGCTTTCTCCCTGCTTGATGTACATTAGCTCTCTCCCTACTTGATGCACATTAGTTCTCTCCCTGTTTGATGTACATTAGTTCTCTATCTGCTTGATGTCAATTAGCTCCCTCCCTGCTTGTTGTCAATTAGCTCTCTCCCCGCTTGATGCACATTAGCTCTCTCCATACTTGATGTCCATTAGTTCTCTCCCTACTGATAGTATTATATGCCGAAATTTTAGTTCCAGGCAAGTGGCCACCATCAATAACATCATCGTCATCAGAATTCTGGCCAACTTTTCATCTTCCTAAAGAAATGTTTTAGTTTAGTTCACTTTAGTGATTTATCATCATGTTAATATCTATGAACACTTTCATGGTGTTTGATTTTTGTTTAAAGAGAAATCAGTCCTGTGTATACATTAGTTAAAAGACAGCCTCTTCTCACGATTATTATAAAAAAAAAGCGAAGTGATTCACTCACTTATGGTTCAGTGATTCCTACACATTTGAATATCCAGTTCGCACAAACTAGCGTAGACGCGCCGAAAGCAGGGTCATTTGTTACATCTTTACGACCATTCATTCATTCATTCATTCATTCATTCATTCATTCATTCATTTGCATGTCCCTTGCGGAACTTTTCGTCCCAAAACAACACTCATGTAGGCCTCTCGGTTGTGAGCAAGATGGCCTGCTGCTGATGCGTCCATTTGCAGATCATCAACGATGTCTTGCAGCCATCTTCGAGTTAGTCTTCCTCTCTTTCTTTGTCCCATTATGTACCCTTCCAAGACGGTCTTCTCTAGACTGTCATGTCGTTTAATGTGTCCAAAATATTTAAGTTTTCTCTCTTTAATCCTCTTTACTAGCCAGCCTTCTTCAATATTAAGTTCTTGTAGTATGGATATATTTGTCCTTTTTTGTGTCCATGATATTTGAAGAACTCTTCCGTACCATTTACATTCAAAGGCATTTAAGAGTTTCTCAGCTGTTTTGTTAAGTGTCCAGGTCTCACGGGCATATGTTGCGATGGGAAAGATGCATGCCCTTAAAAATCTTATTTTTGTGGTTCTGTCTGCTCCTCTCCACAGATTCTTTAGTTGTTTTACTTTCTGAAGAGCGATAGATGTCCTTTTAATTTCCCTCATTGTATCTCCATTATTAGTTAGTAGTGATCCAAGATATTCAAAACTCTCCACTTCCTCCAGTTTTTCCTCATTGATACATATTTCAGCTGCCTTGTTTGTTTTGTCAGTTGTCATCAATTTAGTTTTCTTTGCATTAAGAAAGAGATTTTGCTTTTCGCTGTTCTTACGGACTGACATAATTAGTTTTTCCATTCCTTTTTTGTTGTGGACAGTAATACTGTGTCATCAGCATATCTAATCTCTGGTATTTCATAATCTCCAATTGTTATGGCATCGTAATATTCTTTGTCTACATCTTCTCTAACATTCCTCATTATATTTTCAGTATACAAGTTAAATAAGTAATGTGACAATATGGACCCCTGACGGACCCCTTGTTTTATGTCAAACCAAGGTGTTGTTTCACCATTTATTCATACTGCTGCTTGTTGGTCTAGATACAGCAGTGATCTATACGACCGCATTGTGCAAAATACTAGAGCTTCCAGTAATTCTAAGCTAGATCCACACACTCCCATGCTCTTACTACCTAATACATATGACAAATTGTCGTTAGAATTCTGAATAAGACAACACGGAAGCCATGATGAGTACGTTCTGAGCAAAACACTCGCTGAAAGAGTTTTTTTTTTCTAAATTGTTTTCTTTATAGAATTAAAACACCATTCATCGTTCACATTTTTTGACTTTCCTTTAATCATGTAAATATACTAAGTTGTCTGTGAACAGCTGCACTGATGATTTTATATAATTTTATAGGACTAGATCTGTTTGAGAGTTCGTTCGCAAGAAATTCTGCATTATATGTAGATAAAACTAGACTTATTTTGGATAAAAACTTAACACAGGTATAAAGTTAGATTTATGTATGTGAGAATGATAACATACATACCAGACTTCAGATTCCAGGTGACAATGAGAAGGCTAGACTTATATTTGAGAAAACAATAGCCGATATCTTTATATCTCTAGTTAAATGATGGACTTACTTGTCATCCGCTAATTTAGTTCTTTGTTTGATACACCACCGCCGACTACGTCTACGTGGGCAAAAGAGCAAACAATAGCCGCTTGGTCTGTTTAAAAATCCACGACAAAGGGTTTCCGAGAAAGGGATAGCCAGCGATCAATGATTTCCGTGAAATCACATTTCCTTGTAAAATGAATCACACGCGTGAAAGTTTCAGCGAATAATTAACCACATCCTCCTTCCCTTTCTCGACCTTCTTCTTATAATATAGTGTCTTGTAACATGGAATTATGACGGTAATTATGAACACATCATAGTTATAAGTTAGCATTAAGTTAAAGTAAGAAAAGTTAGATAGGAAATTTAGGGAATAAGACAGAAAACTGATTCCCACGATACTAGAGAAAGACCATTACGACCGGGAGCTGACAAGTGTAAGCAGAAGAAACAGACGAATAGAAAGGGCTGACACAATGGCGCAGAGGAAGAGACGGGCATAAGTAAAATAGGCCGATATGACCATCTGGTGGGTGAAATAACAGGTGACGACAAACTGAGAAAACTGGACAGAGACACTAGAAGGATTTCAGAAAAACAAAAGTCTGGTTGGTGACGGACAGGCGGCGGACCAGACAACGGGTACAGGTAGAAAGTGCTACAGGCAATACAACAGAGGGATTGACATTCGACACCGCATTCGCGCAGACCGAAACCAATGGACTAATAAGATGCGTTGCAGGAATACGACTGGCGTGTTCATCAAACTGGAAGTAGAGATAACACGAGGAGACCGAGAGAGATCAGACACTAAGACAATCCGACACACTAAAGACACAGAAGTACAGAGAAGAGACCCAGACGAAAGGCAGGGAGGAATTAGAGATGTGACACAGTTAGGCAGATACAGTTAAATACTGTGAAAACACAAGAGTTGGACCGATGTGGTCAGTCTGATATAGTAGACTAGCTGATTACCCGGCGTTGCTCGGGAATTTATAAATTATTCATACTGCAGAGTGGACCTGAGATCGCCATGTTTCTCCCACGGACAATCTTACGTTGCTTGTTCGGGGGGGGGGGGGGTCACACAAGAAATTATTTATTGTTGCTGCTGGAGGTGAAACTAAAAATGTTGTATATAATAAAGTTTTGAGTTAAATTAATATTATAGTGAATTTGTAAAAGACTTTACTCTATAACGTGTAGACTGCCCCTGTGACTTGTTGATTGTGATCAAGAATGCGCCTCACTGGAAATTGCAATCTCTTAACTATATCCGAGCCACCTAAAAATAAACGCGGACGTTCCCCCCCCCCCCCAGGTGCTATTTATGTGTTACCCGCACAGTACGTAGTTTCTCCAGATTATAAGCCATATATAGACCAAGTTTGGTTGAAATTGCTCCAGGCATTCCAGAATTATGGTGGAACATATATACACACATCAATATATATATATATATACAAATTATATATATATATAAATTGATGTGTGTATTATATATATATATATATAGTCATATGACGATAACCAGCAGAGAGCTAGTTTGGTGAAGACAGAACTTTAGACAGATTCAGATGTGGAGGTTCAAAGCAGATTTTGGGAAGAATTTTTAAAGACAGATTTTGAGAAACAAATAATGGTTGATGTACAACCTTAAGAATGACTTCTCTGGTATCTCTTGTTTTTTTCTATTGAACTGTAAAATGTTGGAGACTGTACCATTTTTAGCAGTGTCAACTGGTGTATATAAACTTGAATTCTTCAAAAGGGGTAAATCAGGTTCACAGTGTGTGTGTGTGTGTGTGTGTGTGTGTGTGTGCGAGTTAAAAAGAACATTTTAAAAAATATTACATACAAAACTTAGTTACAAAGACCCACAAAGAAAAAAAAACAAACAAAAAACGAGTGAATTTTACACTAGAATTTAAAAAAAAATCACAACAGGACAAAACAGCAACCCAGAGGTGGGATGAACATAATGTATGACAGAGACTGTGAAAATAATGTACAAAAAAATAACCCAGAGGTGGGATGAACATAATGTATGACAGAGAGTGTGAAAATGATGTGCAAAAAAATAACCCAGAGGTGGGATGAACATAATGTATGACAGAGAGTGTGAAAATGATGTGCAAAAAAATAACCCAGAGGTGGGATAAACATAATGTATGACAGACAGTGTGAAAATAATGTGCAAAAAAATATCAAAACAAAAGTAGACTTCAGCATACATACTCTCTCTCTCTCTCTGAACCTTAAATGCCCAGGGCACATGGGGCTTCCGCAAGGGTTTTCCACAAATGCCTGTCCTTTGCCTTTTTTTCTGCTCTTGCCCAGGTGAGTCCTTTATTGCTCAACATCCTTTCTGTTGTTCTTCTCCATGTCTCTTTTGGTGTTTAGGTTCCAGGAGGTCTGCAGTCGGGCTGGGGACTTCCAGTGGCTGGCTTTCATCCACAACCTTCATGGGCTCAGTTTCCTGATAAGCATTTCTCCTTCCACCTGCATTTGTTATTTCCCTTGCTTCTGTTTCTGTAGCAGTCTGTTCGTTTTTTTACCAGATAGGGTTGCTGGCCCTATGCTGAACCCTCCTTAGTTGCCTTTTACAATCATGCGTGGTAGGGTACAGTGGTCCTATTCTTTGCAGATCCCGGGTACCACACAGGGGAGCATACATACTACTTGTACACAAATTACTCATCTATAAAAGAAGGCATATATTTTAGTTTTTACAGGCTTGTTTTAAATACACCATGAACCTGTTTTTGAATAAGTTCAAGTAAGAACTTTGATAAGAGCCATGAACAAATTCAAGAAAAGTGAACTGGGAATTTAGTCTCCAAATATTCTGTCACTTTCTTAAGTATTCTTCATTTGTTACTTTAGCTGTCCATGGTATTCTTAACACTCTTTGTAGGAACTATATTTCAGATGCTTCTTATACTCTTGTTCTTGTTAACGCCCATGATTCGCTCCTATATAGTCATACTGGCTCGATATAGCTTATCTCTCTCAACACGTGACTTGCCAACCATCAAGTACTAAAATGACATAGTTAGAAAAGCAACTTGTTAGATATTGTTAGAAATTATTTTAATGTCTGTTTAAAAAACATATGTTAGAAGATCTGTATTTACAATGTATTTTTGTTTATGTATATGTCTGCGTATGTATGTGTGCATGAGTGCTATTTTATTAGGTTAATTACTTCTTCTCTTTTACTTTGAATGTAGTAGTTAAATCTTACACTCTTTTGATATGTTTTTTCCTAATTTAATTTGTATATTTGTACTAAATCAAGTGTGTGGGAAGAATGAAAGATGGAGTGATGAGGGCAGAATGTAAGACGGGCCTGCGTGCCCAATTCTTTACCCTTGAAAAATAAAGATTATTAATTAATTCATTCATTCATTCATTATCAACACTCTTTTCCTAGTATCTATTGATGGTTTTCAGAAATAAAATGTTCCATCCAAATGTTACACCCTAGACATGTGTCCTGCATGTCTAATCATAGTTTCACCTCTGTTATCTGTCAGCAGTGAGATTCTATGAATTTGCTTCAATCATTTTCTTTTTTTACTTTTGTTCAGACTCCTGAAATATTTTAACTTTGTAATTCTGTTATTATGGTCCAAGCTGGCTTCAGGCAAGGAAGAGGATCAAGAGATCATATATTCAACCTAAGATTAATAATAGAGAAATGCAGGGAGTTTAATGTGAATCTATATTTATCCTTTATAGACTACTCAAAGGCATTTGATTGTGTACAACACCAGAAACTTTGGGAAATAATGGAAAAAATGGGATTTCCAACACATTTGATACAATTAACATCACTGCTGTATTTAGACCAACAAGCAGCAGTCAGAATAAATGGTGAAACAACAAGTTGGTTTGACATAAAACAAGGGGTCCGTCAGGGGTGCATATTGTCACCCTACTTATTTAACTTGTATACTGAAAATATAATGAGGAATGTTAGAGAAGATGTAGACAAAGAATATTACGATGCCATAACAGTTGGAGGTTATGAAATACCAGAGATTAGATATGCTGATGACACAGTATTGCTGTCCACAACACAAGAAGGAATGGAAAAACTAATTATGTCAGTCCGCAAGAACAGCGAAGAGCAGAACCTCTATCTTAATGCAAAGAAAACTAAAGTGATGACAACTGACAAAACAAACAAGGCAACTGAAATATGTATCAATGAGGAAAAACTGGAAGAAGTGGAGAGTTTTGAATATCTTGGATCACTACTAACTAATAATGGAGATACAATGAGGGAAATTAAAAGGAGAACATCTATTGCTCTTCAGAAAGTAAAACAAATAAAGAATCTGTGGAGAGGAGCAGACAGAACCACAAAAATAAGATTTTTAAAGGCATGCATCTTTCCCATCGCAACATATGCCTGTGAGACCTGGACACTTAACAAAACAGCTGAGAAGCACATAAATGCCTTTGAATGTAAATGCTATAGAAGAGTTCTCCAAATATCGTGGACACAAAAAAGAACAAATATATCTATACTGCAAGAGCTTAATATTGAAGAAGGCTGGCTAGTAAAGAGGATTAAAGAGAGAAAACTTAAATATTTTGGCCACATTAAACGTCATGATAATTTAGAGAAGACCATATTGGAAGGATACATAATGGGAAAAAGAAAGAGAGGAAGACCGAAACGAAGATGGCTGCAAGACATCGTTGATGATCTGGAAATGGATGCAGCAGCAGCAGGCCATCTTGCTCACAATCGAGAGGCCTACAGGAGTGCTGTTTGGGAGGCGAAGTTCCGCAAGGGACATGCAAAGGAATGAATGAATGAATGAATGAATTCTGTTAAAAAACTGCCTTTTTAGTTATGTTTTTTTTTGGTGGGGGTTGGGGGGGGGGAGGAATTTTTTGTAGGGTATGGAAAATGTTTCAGAGCAAGTCTTGGCTGCATCAACCATTACCACATAAGAGGGGAAAAATGGAAGACATGGACCTAAAAGCTTAATGTAGCAAAACAGATTTAGGAGGTGTTCAAAGAAAGCTGAATTGTGCGATTCTTTTCAGAAATCTCATTTCAACATTTGGATCCAATAATCAATAATCTAATTCATGAGACCTATTCACTTTCACAGCTTTATTGCATCTGTCTGTTAGTCTTTTCTTACATTTATGTACCTCATATACTGAAAATGAGTGACCACTTAAATGTCATCTGTTTAGTGATTGATTTGTTCAGTTCACATACTGTACAAAACTATATCCCTCAAAGATCAGTACTGAAGTCAGTGAAGCCAGTGTTCCTCAAAAGGTATGCTATGGAATACTGATGCATGAGCCAAATTGTGATAATAAAAAAGTATTCTTGTTCAAACTTCATTGCATCTTTTGCCTGTTTATAGTTATAATTATATAAATCCTTTAGACATCCTAATTTTTGTGTAACATAGATTTATTTGGAAAAGCTAAATAAAAGTGTCACCTACCACAACCAATAATACCACAATGATTATGTCATTAGGTATAAAATATATATCTCTCTCTCTCTGAACCTTAAGTGCCCAGGGCACATGGGGCTTCCGCAAGGGTTTTCCACAAATGCCTGTCCTTTGCCTTTTTTTCTGCTCTTGCCCAGGTGAGCCCTCTATTGCTCAACATCCTTTCTGTTGTTCTTCTCCATGTCTCTTTTGGTCTACCCTTACTTCTGCTCCCCTGTGGTGTCCATCTTAGTGCTATTTTTGGTAGTGAGTTGTCAGTCATTCGGAGCACATGTCCCAACCATCGCCAGCGTCTTTCCTCAATAATTGTTGTCAGTGGTTTCATCTGCATTTCTGCTAATAAGATGTTATTTCTTATGGTGTTTATAAAATAGATACTGTAATACAATTCTAATATATTCAGTGTAATGTAAAAATATACAAAAAATGTATGGTTACTTACATGGAATTTGAACATTCAGAACACCTTTTTAACTTAATGCTCTGCATCTATGTGAAGTTTTTTTTTTTCTTTGATGGTATTATTGTCTTTTTCACTGTTTTAAAATGGATATTATATTTATACTAAATATTAAATTTTCTTTAACAGATGTGCTTCATCATCATCAGTCCTCTGTACTCCCAACAGAGCATAAGGCATCAACAAAGGTTCTCCAACTAATCCTGTCTTGAGCAAGTCATGATACCTCAAACTATATCTTTCCTTCTAAGTTTAATTCATCCTATATGGTGCAGTTTCATGTCCTTACTGGCCTGCCCCTCTTTCTTTTCTCTTGAGCTATGCTAGGTTTACTTCAATATTTCCATATTTCTCTTATAATACTTTTGTAACCCATTGTGTGTTCTTGCAGGAGAGCTAGATAATACAAACTAGAAACCCACAAATGCTGAGATGTTTCCTGACCAGATCTTTATATTCATCTGCTTCTTGTTGTAGGATTAGTAGTTGCTATTTGTATGGAGTCACAAATTAATTTCCTAATATTCTCTCTCTTGCCAGCTTTCCTTTCATATCTATGTGCTTTGTCTGGCTTTTCAAGGTTTCCTCTCACTGTCCTTGCAGTATCACCTCAAAAGTTGAAGCTAAGCTCAGAACTATCACATCAAGAATCCAAACTAAGCCCAAATGCATCAGATTTGGTTGGAATATAGAACAAGCCCATAGTGACTAGACAAAAGCCCACAGTTGTCATTCTAATAATCTCATTGTTTTAAAAGTAAAAAAAAAAACAAAACTGGGGGTGCAAACCAAGTCCACATTCAGTACCCTAAAAATTCAAATCAAACCATCAGTCGGCTTAATAATCTGAACCGAACCAGCCATATCTCTCATAATATTCCAGGCTTCTACATCCAGCGTTTAAAATATTTTTCTTTCTTCCACATCTTCGTGGCT
The DNA here is from genome assembly GCA_009760885.1 of Achatina immaculata. NCBI lineage: Eukaryota > Metazoa > Mollusca > Gastropoda > Stylommatophora > Achatinidae > Lissachatina > Lissachatina immaculata. The sequence goes on along the minus strand of CM019693.1, from coordinate 48,712,882 downwards.
AACTTTGATTCTTCTTCTGCTGTTTTATTTCACCCTCGAAGTTTGACCTCTTCGATATAATAATGTTGCTTCATTTTCGTGGTTCTTGATAAAGGTATGTCACAGAGACGCTGGTTTGTTACTGTTTTAGATTACTACGTGATCATCTCTTTTGCCATTCCTGCTCATCTTTACTTCTTTCTTCCTTGTAGAGATGAACATAAAGCGGCATGAGAGGCGCGCCGTTAAAAAAGTGCAGGCACGATGGAGATCTACTGAAGATAGCACAAGATGATTCTAATCATGATGATTAGGACAGTGAGTGGGAATTCAACAAATAACCGAAAGCTACCGAAATAGATCAGATACCGCGAAGAATCGCTTCCTGTTATATTCGATTCTTACAAGGGAAGATGGCGTCCCGTAGCCATGTGGATGTAAATGAAAGACGTTTGCGGCCGATTTACGGTTAGGTTTTTACATATTTAAGTACAGTCTGAAAAAAGATGGCAAATAATGCTTGTTAAAAATACACGTCGACAATAGTTTTTGTTTAAATTTTGCGAGAAAGGAGATAATATCTGTTCCGAACATTGGTGTGCTCAGTTCTGGGTTATTGTGTTCTCTGTAGATATATGACCACTAGTAGAAGCCTTGCTGTCATTATTGGCGTACCGCAGGCGTGTCTTGCATTAGATATGCTCGTTGCTTCAGACAAAATAGATGCAGATTTAGAGGTCACTGCGTCCTGTTTTTTAAAGTAGGAAGGCTGTACGGTTAGAGCAAATGATTTGTATCAGTTCGTTTAGTTTGTGAAAAAACCTTATTAGACAGCTCTGTGCTATCAGCGTCAAACATGGACAGTGACAGCAAAAGAAAAAAAAAAGGAATATCATCACGAGAGAAACGAAATGTTTTAGGAGAATACTAAATGTGGCACGAAGAGACCAAATAAGAAATGACAGCACCAGGGCAAGGGTTAGAGCAACACCAGTATTACACTACCTCCAAAAGAAGGTCAGACGGTTAGGCCATGGTACACAGCTACCACCAGGCTAAACATTCATGCTAAGTCTTGCAGGTAACAGAAGGAGAGGCCTCTCATGCAAGAGATGGAGAGAGGAAATTACAAAATATCCCATTATATGAAGCAAGTTGTCAAATCCTATCAAGATGTCTGTTTGTCCTGTTAGTACTGAAAAATATATGAGGAAAGAGACAAGAAAAGACACACAAGCCTCCAGACATATTCCTAAATCATTGTAACTTTTAGTTTGTATCCATTTAATGGCTGCAGTAATTTTCAGTTTATAGTTTTAACACCTACTTGACGCTGAATCTTAACTAACTCTGTCAAATACTAGTTGGTAGCCAGGAAATCAAAAGTATTGATATGCTGAGTTGATTTTCTGATTGCAGGTTTCACTCATTGCAAAAGACAAGCACAATCTGTTTATGAATTCACTTGAGATATTAGATTGCACAGACAAAAAAGACTGTGATATGCAATGTTTTTAGGCAATAAAATAGATTTGCTACATGTCCTTGTGACTATAATATTGAGCCAATTAGTAAAGCATCACAGCTTAGCAAGGGTTCCAGGAAGCAGCAGCTGACTTGATATAGTTTTCATGATGGTTGGTGGTTACTGAAAGCTGAGCATGTCTGGGTGTGCCCTGAGTGCAGTGATGCTATATCCTAGACTCAGGATTCACAGCTCAGCAGTCAGATATGTGGTGATCTCACACACAAAAAACTGACTAAATACAGCAGACTTACATTACTTGTATAAACATGAGAAGGTCATCCATCCTAGTTAAATTCACATACATCTTGACCAGAACTACATTTCCTAGCACATCTGTGAAACTCCAAAGCTGTTAATCAGATTAGTCTTCTTAATGTCCTTTTCTCTGGGAACTGCTACAGACATAATGTTTGTTCAGTCTTATATATATTTTTTAACTTTCTCATATTTCAGACACTTAGAACAACTACCCTGACTGATTTTCTACATGTCTCTGTTTATTAATTTCACTAGTTTTTTTGTTTTTAAAATATCTTCTGCTTCATTTATGTTTTTCGAATTGGCCTGAATCCTGGCTGCATTCTTTATAGCTTTTTACAAGCGCCAGAATTATGTGTAGACAACATTGGACTGGGATTACTAGTCATTGTACATCAGTAGAGATATTAAGGAGGAGATAGGGGTGCAAAACTGGTGGTCCTAACAGATATAGATGTATTACTGAGTTTTAATATAGATGTATTGAACTGAGTTTTAATGTGATTATCATTTTCCCATGTAGGATGATAGTTATATTTTCTCTGTTGTAGCTTGCCTTTCTGGCAGATTTCTGGTTTTATTGAGTTTGGCATCCAGCTTCACTGAACATGAGAGATAATGAAATTTCCCATTACTCAGAAAAAGGAAAAATAGGATAAGCTGTTGAAGTAAACCTATGTGCATACTTCAGCAGCCGTATAGACCAGGATAGTGACACCAGAACATAAGTTAAAATTAGACTTGCAAGGGCATCATTGGCCTTTAAAAATCTAGAGAAAATGAAGCAATCAGATGTTATAAGCATGGAAACAAAGTTGAGAATATTCAGCTCAGATGTAATATGTATATGAAAACTGAAAAAATTTTCAGTTTATAGTTTTAACACCTACTTGACGCTGAATCTTAACTAACTCTGTCAAATACTAGTTGGTAGCCAGGAAATCAAAAGTATTGATATGCTGAGTTGATTTTCTGATTGCAGGTTTCACTCATTGCAAAAGACAAGCACAATCTGTTTATGAATTCACTTGAGATATTAGATTGCACAGACAAAAAAGACTGTGATATGCAATGTTTTTAGGCAATAAAATAGATTTGCTACATGTCCTTGTGACTATAATATTGAGCCAATTAGTAAAGCATCACAGCTTAGCAAGGGTTCCAGGAAGCAGCAGCTGACTTGACATAGTTTTCATGATGGTTGGTGGTTACTGAAAGCTGAGCATGTCTGGGTGTGCCCTGAGTGCAGTGATGCTATATCCTAGACTCAGGATTCACAGCTCAGCAGTCAGATATGTGGTGATCTCACACACAGAAAAACTGACTAAATACAGCAGACTTACATTACTTGTATAAACATGAGAAGGTCATCCATCCTAGTTAAATTCACATACATCTTGACCAGAACTACATTTCCTAGCACATCTGTGAAACTCCAAAGCTGTTAATCAGATTAGTCTTCTTAATGTCCTTTTCTCTGGGAACTGCTACAGACATAATGTTTGTTCAGTCTTATATATATTTTTTAACTTTCTCATATTTCAGACACTTAGAACAACTACCCTGACTGATTTTCTACATGTCTCTGTTTATTAATTTCACTAGTTTTTTTGTTTTTAAAATATCTTCTGCTTCATTTATGTTTTTCGAATTGGCCTGAATCCTGGCTGCATTCTTTATAGCTTGTTACAAGCGCCAGAATTATGTGTAGACAACATTGGACTGGGATTACTAGTCATTGTACGTCAGTAGAGATATTAAGGAGGAGATAGGGCTGCAAAACTGGTGGTCCTAACAGATATAGATGTATTACTGAGTTTTAATATAGATGTATTGAGCTGAGTTTTAATGTGATTATCATTTTCCCATGTAGGATGATAGTTATATTTTCTCTGTTGTAGAGTTATATTTTCTCTGTTGTAGCTTGCCTTTCTGGCAGATTTCTGGTTTTATTGAGTTTGGCATCCAGCCTCACTGAACATGAGAGATAATGACATTTCCCATTACTCAGAAAAAGGAAAAATAGGAACAGCTGTTGAAGTAAACCTGTGTGCATACGTCAGCAGCCGTATAGACCAGGATAGTGACACCAGAACATAAGTTAAAATTAGACTTGCAAGGGCATCATTGGCCTTTAAAAATCTAGAGAAAATGAAGCAGTCAGATGTTATAAGCATGGAAACAAAGTTGAGAATATTCAGCTCAGATGTAATATGTATATGAAAGCTGAAAAAACAACTAAACAAAACAAATTAGACGCATTTAAAAACAAATGTCTAAGGAAAATACTTTGTATACAGTGAAGAATTCAAGACCAATGCAGAAGATGAGCACACAACAATCTGTCTCATCAGTGATTGAAAACAAGGAAACGGACATATATCACCCATGTGATGAGAAGAAACATTTAGGAGAAAGAAAATGAGGTTGGCCATGTGAAACTCTCGAGAGAACATTATTGAGAGACACTAAATTAGTGGACATCCCTTGATGAGGTTGGCCAAGTGAAACTCTCGAGAGAACATTATTGAGAGACACTAAATTAGTGGACATCCCTTGATGAGGTTGGCCAAGTGAAACTCTCGAGAGAACATTATTGAGAGACACTAAATTAGTGGACATCCCTTGATGAGGTTGAAGAAGTTATCGAAAAAGCTAAAACATGACAAACTACAATGTGAGCCTTATGTGACATTTACTAGCACAGAAAGGATGTAAGATATAAGAGTCAGTCTTGTTATGCTGGGTGGAGAGTGCCACAATTACTAGCACAGAAAGGATGTAAGATAAGAATCAGTCTTGTTATGCTGGGTGGGGAGTGCCACATTTACTAGCACAGAAAGGATGTAAGATAAGAATCAGTCTTGTTATGCTGGGTGGGGAGTGCCACATTTACTAGCACAGAAAGGATGTAAGATAAGAATCAGTCTTGTTATGCTGGGTGGAGAGTGCCACAATTACTAGCACAGAAAGGATGTAAGATATAAGAGTCAGTCTTGTTATGCTGGGTGGGGAGTGCCACAATTACTAGCACAGAAAGGATGTAAGATATAAGAATCAGTCTTGTTATGCTGGGTGGAGAGTGCCACATTTATTAGCACAGAAAGGATGTAAGATATAAGAGTCAGTCTTGTTATGCTGGGTGGAGAGTGCCACAATTACTAGCACAGAAAGGACGTAAGATATAAGAGTCAATCTTGTTATGCTGGGTGGGGAGTGCCACATTTACTAGCACAGAAAGGATGTAAGATATAAGAGTCAATCTTGTTATGCTGGGTGGAGAGTGCCACATTTACTAGCACAGAAAGGATGTAAGATATAAGAGTCAATCTTGTTATGCTGGGTGGAGAGTGCCACATTTACTAGCACAGAAAGAATGTAAGATATAAGAGTCAGTCTTGTTATGCTGGGTGGAGAGTGCCACATCACTGTCCATCAACATTTTTTGCACTGTTCCTTAGCTCAGGACCTTGATTGCTAATTTGGCAGATAATTTAACCACAGGATCACTAAAATGTCATTTAGTTTATATAACACTAAGGTTTCTCTGAGCCACCTAAAATATTCTGAATGATAATTACTGTGCCTGTTTCTTGTTTTTGTACAGATTGCCTTGACAATGGCAACAACAAGAAGGCTATCCAGGAAGCTGACAAAGTTTTAAAGAAGCAGAAAGATCTAACATGTGCAAAGGTAAAGCTTCTTTCTCCTTACGATGTTTTCATTCCTTAGATCAGTGTTTCTAAAATTTTTTTCTGGCTGCTGCCTTTCAGACCATATTCATAATGCCCCAAAGAAGTATTTTTTTTTTGACTCACTTGGTTCTTATGGCCAGTGGCAGTTATCAGTATTTTCATACTGTTATTTTGAGAAACACTCATAGATTAACTTCTGGATTAGGTCCATTTCTTTATTAGACTGGCTTCTATGTTAGATTAGCTTATCTGGTTGTGGTCTCTTTGTTAGATTAATTCTCTTAGTGGGATCTGTGTTAGATTAGCTTACCTGTTAGTGACTTCTTTGTTAGATTAGCTTATCATTTAGACTGACTTCTGTATTGCGAGAGGCATTCAGAAAGTAATGCACCACATTGTTTTTTTCAGCTAATAATGAAGATAGAAGCACGAAATTTTGCACACTTTAAATATGGCATGTGCTGATTGTGTGAACCAAACGGCAACACAACTGGCCAAAGAACGTGACTGCCCTAATTGTTGAAATGGACCGTATTAGCAACTTGTGGTATAAGCAGCAAATTGTGATAGAATTTCTCGTTGCAGAGAAGGAAGCTGTTGTGAACATTCACAAGTGTCTATGTGATATGTATGGAGGTTTTGCAGTTGACAGGAATACAGTCAGTCGCTGGGTTCAGAGAATCAAAAAATCAGTAGGTGGAGATAAGGAGTTGCATGATCGGCCGTGCTGTGGACATCCTGCCACAGCCACCAAGGCAGAAATGTTGAAATGCGCTGAGGGCATTATTCTTACTGATAGGTGTATCACTACTCAACAACTGGCCTTAAAGCTGTCAGTCAGCAATAGTAGTGCCAATGCAGTTATAAAAGCTCTCAGATTTTCTAAGGTTTGGGCAAGATCAGTTCCTCGAAGTCTCACAAGTGACCATCGATTGCAAAGGAAAGCAGTTTCTTCTGAATTGTTGGAGCGTTTCAGTGCTGAGGGAGAGAACTTTTTGGCCAAGATCATAACAGGTGATGAAACCTGGGCACATCATTTTGAACCTGAGACAAAAAGACAGTCAATGGAGTAGCAGCATCCACAATCACCATGAAGAAAGAAATTCAAGACAACTCCTTCAACTGGAAAGGTCATGATCACTGTCTTTTGGGGCATTGAAGGTGGCGATTCTTGTGAATGTTATGCCAAGAGGAGAGGCAATCAATTCGCAAGCTTACATTAAGACAATGAAAAGACTCAATCAATGTTTTCGCAGAGTTCAGCTGCACAAGAATCCACCAGACCTCCTTCATGACAATGCGCGCCCTCACACAAGTCTGGCAACACGGGAAGCAATCTCCGAATTGGGTTGGACTGTACAACCCCATCCACCTTATAGTCCCGATTTGGCACCCTCTGATTTTTATCTGTTTGGTCCACTTAAAGATGCACTCCAAGGGGTAAGATTTGAAGATGATGAAGTGATTCATGCAGTGAAGGAATGGCTACATAATCAAGAGAAAATCTGTTTTGGGCTAGGAATACATGCACTTGGTTCGCGCTGGCGTAAAGCTGTACAAGTTTATGGGGATTATGTTGAATAATACTGATGTTTACATGACATAGCCATGTATATTGTGTATAAATTTCATGCTTTTTGAATAAACAGCTCCTGAGAAAAACGATGTGGTGCATTACTCTCTGAACGCCCCTCGTAGATTGATTTCTCTGATAATTGGATGGCACTCTGCTGTTGGTTAAAGCTATGTATGAAAAAGTTAATATTTGCTAGTAGGGTGCTTGCTGATTTATTGAACCAGATCATGGAGTTAGAATACGTGAAACAGGGACAGAGATTATTATAGAAGAGTAAACAGAAGTCACGTAAGAGATTGGTCTTAGTTGGTAGCTACATTTCAGTGATTGTTTTAAATGTAGTGCTACAGGCTAAAGTAGGAAAGATTTTTTGAAATACTTCCTGCCCCCCATACATTTCTCTCTTACATTATTGTTTTACAGTTTTATTTGTAATGTTTGTGCTTTTGTCAAGCTATACAGAAGTGCATGGTTTGGTTTTACAAAAAGGCAGAAAGGGTGAGGAAAGTGAACAGAAATGTGAGTGGAAGAAAATAACACCTATAATTAAAGAACATACAACAATCCAATATTTTGACAGATATGGGTCAAAGGTCTAAAACAGTAGTTCTCGGACCTTTCATAACAATGCAGATGATCCAGAGCAGCATTTGTTTACCAGGGTTTCATCTGTCTACATTTATCTACTGATTGCAAAAGTAGGTTTGACCTTTGCACACTCCCTAGGGCTCCAGGTGCCTGTAGACCTCACTTGAGAACATTGGCATAGGAGTGTAACAGCAAACTCTATCTCATTACATAGCGTAATGTAGGAGAGTCAAGATGAAGCATGCAGCAGGCACATCTTGACAGTGACAACATCTCCCTGTTTGTCTGACACATGACAGGACCCAGACAAAATATCAGTGTTTGTGATAATGAAGAAAAATAAGATCAGCTTCAGCTGTTCAATTGCTGGTGACATGTCTAGGAACAATAAGTACACTAGCAGACAGTAACATAGGCTAGTGGTTCTGCTCTCACATACAAAAAAAAAGAATCTCAGAGATATAGTTGTCTCTCTTTCTCTCTCTCTCTCTCTCTCCTCTCCTTTCCACTCTCTATCCAGTCACCCCATGATTACAGTAAAAAAACACTACTCTCTACATGAGAGTCTAAGACAAGACTTCTTTTGATTAACATCAAACACAGACTCTCACGTCTATCATACAGCAAAAATCAACCCCCAGAACTTTCTAATAATCCTCATGCCCTGAGAAAAATAGTTACTACCACATGAATTCATGGATTTCATAAGTTCTGAAGGCTTAAACAACTCAGGGGAGGTCACCCAATAACTTTGAGTATGTAAATAATGAGACTGTCAGCAGGAGAAGCCATCCTGGAAAAAAAATCTACATGTTGTCACAGGGAAGTATATGCTAGGTCACATTGTTAAATAAAATATCTTCAGGTCCTGAAGGCTCTTGCTTTGATACGGATGGGGCAACTATCTAAAGGTTCAGCTCTCCTGGCAGAAATCCATCAGCTGGAGCCGACAGATGAACAGACTCTGAGTGCTATGTCCATCTGTTACAAGGAGACGCAGCAGTGTAAGTGTTTACAGTGTCTTGTCTTTCATGTTCTGGAACTTTCTTGTCTGTTTATAATTTGTGTGAGAGAATCATTTTGATGAAATATTCTTGATCTTTGAGGAAATCATATTTTAACACATTTTAGCTACCAGTTTCTTGAAATTTGGAATGTTGGTGTGGAAAAAAATATTGGAGATTTTCTAAACAAGTGGCTCTTCTGAATGGAAAAACTGGCATACTGGTCAAACAAATAAGTCTCCTCATGTGTAGCATGTGAGAGAAATTGTTATGGTTTTCATGTATGACATTTTTCAAACTTTCCTAACAGATGACCAGATTGCCAGCTTGTATGAAGCTGCAGCCAAACACCAGCCTAACAGTGAGGACATTCTCTCCTGTCTCTTTATGGCTCATGTCCGTTTAGGCAACTACCAACAGCAGCAAAGAACAGCAATGATGCTGCACAAGATCAGACCAAATAAGAATCCTTACTATTTTTGGGCTGTTATGAGTATTGTGATGCAGGTAATGATGTACTGTGATATATTTTCTATAAAACTGTGTGTATGTAATCCAGTGTGCCTCACACTGCAGCAGATGTTCTCCACCTTTAGAGCTAGAAATCTGTTGTCAAGTGGGATGAACTTATTATATAAGTTACAAGTCATGCACGGTGAAGACACCTGTTATCTGGACAATGAGCAGCATGGTTTGTCTGACTGTTATGGCAGCATTATAACATATGCTCATAGTCTTATTAATCTAGCCATGTAGATCCTGTGGGGTGGATTCTTTAAAAGATCCATGTAGGTTGGATTCTGATGCAGCATATGCCCCCAAGTGTGGTTTACACTTTGACAATGTCTTTTTTTATTTTAGGATATTTTAATTCTGTTCAGATGATCATATAGTCTACAGATGATCATATAGTCTACAGATGATTATATAGTCTGCAGGTGATCATATAGTCTACAGGTGGTTGTATAGTCTGCAGGTGATCATATAGTCTACAGGTGGTTGTATAGTCTGCAGGTGATCATATAGTCTGCAGGTGATTATATAGTGGTTGTATAGTCTGCAGGTGATCATATAGTCTACAGGTGATTATATAGTCTACAGGTGGTTGTATAGTCTGCAGGTGATCATATAGTCTACAGGTGGTTGTATAGTCTGCAGGTGATCATATAGTCTGCAGGTGATCATATAGTCTACAGGTGGTCGTATAGTCTGCAGGTGATCATATAGTCTACAGGTGGTTGTATAGTCTACAGATGGTTGTATTGTCTGAAGTGGCCAGATATTTGATAAAATGGGTAAATGTTTTTATTCCTTTGTAGCCCCTGGGATATGCAACATTCACACTTTATGCCTAACTGTAGGAAGTCAAACTATACATGATTTTAACCTTCTTTTGTAACTCATGCCAGTATAAAAAAAATTGGCTAAAACTGAATGTTTTTGATCATGTTTTCATCCAAAGCAGATAAGAAATTTGCCAAGTTTTCAATGTTTTTAACCATGTTTGTCCAGGCTCATGCAGATAAGAAGTTAGGTAAAACTATGTATCTCCCACTGGCAGAGAAGATGACCCAGAAATATCTTCAGGAGAAAGAATTTGAGGCCGAGGGTAAGTAACATGCCAGGTTTGTTTTGCTCACACATTGTCACTTCTGACAGTGCATTAGAGGTATTATCTCCTTACACTGCTGTTTTGTTTCTTCTTTCTTCATAAGAACGGACTTTTTATTATTTAGTATGTACTGCAGTCATACTGCATTCCACGACAGCACAGTCCAGAAAGAAAATTTCGAGAGTGAAACACGATGTTATATTAACATATTTGCAGGAATTGGGTAACGTATGGGAGCTACCAGCACATGGTGTGTTATGATCTCAGGTTTTCTTCTCATCTCACATGCATTGAGTAGCCTGGCATTTGCATGTGGGTCTTATGGTTGAAACATAACTTCCTGGATTATACAGCAGCTAAATAGCAAGGCAGTGCAGACATGCTGTTTGATTACTAAGATTTCCATTGCCTGAGATAAGATCTTGCTTTCTAATTCCCTTGCAAACAGCAGACTTTTATTCATAGTTTTAGTGCTGAAGCAGAGTATCTTGAAATATAATTTTTATCTCATATTCTCCATGTTATGTGCTCTTTTACTTTGTTTAGTGCTTGTTTTGGATGGTATGTGAAACCACGTCCTGCCTTATATCTGAGGCTGAGATACTTTCTGTCTTTTCATGTAGTGAATCCCTGCACATCTTGGGCCAGAGCTTTGTGCATGAACTAAAATACTGTCATGCTAGCAGAGTCGGAATCTTGTTTTGGGTGGAGTCTGGTGTATAGAAGCGTGGCAGAAGGTCAAGTCTGACAGGAGGAAAATAGAGAAGCCAGAGACAGTTGTGTGTAGAGTTGGTAGAAATATATCATTTATGAAGGGGGTGGAGGCAGATAGTAGAAAATATAAGAGTGAGGTTTTGTCTCATTGACTTAACAACCCTGATTTTACATTGCAGACAAATTTCATGCATCACAACCATATACTTGTGGTTTTTGTGTGTGTGTATTATGTGCTTGATGGTGTGGTGTATCACTCCACAGAAATACTTCTCTACCTGATTATCTTAGAGCTACAGGAAAAGTGGCAGGAGGCCAGCACTGTTCTCAGAGGTCCAATGGGAGGTATGTCTTACTACTACAGCTCTTTTTTTTGCAACCTGAAAACATTCTCCTAAATTTGTTTTATCTGTTATCTCATTAGTCTGTTAACTTTTCGTACTGTCTATGTTTTCTGATTGATATACATTGTAAGATAGTATAAAACATGAACATAAATTGTAAGATAGTATAAAACATGAACATAAATTGTAAGATAGTATAAAACATGAACATACATTGTAAGATAGTATAAAACATGAACATACATTGTAAGATGGTATAAAACATGAACATACATTGTAAGATGGTATAAAACATGAACATACATTGTAGGATGGTATAAAACATGAACATACATTGTAAGATGGTATAAAACATGAACATACATTGTAAGATAGTATAAAACATGAACATACATTGTAAGATAGTATAAAACATGAACATACATTGTAAGATGGTATAAAACATGAACATACATTGTAAGATGGTATAAAACATGAACATACATTGTAAGATGGTATAAAACATGAACATACATTGTAAGATGGTATAAAACATGAACATACATTGTAAGATGGTATAAAACATGAACATACATTGTAATATAGTATAAAAGATGAACATACATTGTAAGATAGTATAAAACATGAACATACATTGTAATATAGTATAAAAGATGAACATACATTGTAAGATGGTATAAAACATGAACAGACAACTCAGCACATTGAATGAGGTTTTTTTTTTTTTTTTAATTTTTGTGTAACGAGTAGCATTTGTAAGGAAACTTCCATACAGCATCAAGGTACTAAAATTAGTTTGTCTTGACATGCAATCAGAATACTAAAATATATGAGGGTCGTACCAAAAATCGTAAGCAAATATTTTTAAAAAATCAAAATTTATAGATAGAGAAAATATAAATGTGTCAACTTAATCTGCATCCTTTTCCTCACTTTTCAACATAATCTCCGTTTTCTGCACACATTTTTCCTATTGCTCTGCAAGTTTGAAAATAGCTTCCCCATAGAATTCAGTTCCAGCTGACTGACGGCACAGATGCGCTGCTTTCCGGACGGTCTCTTCTGTGTCGTAGTGATGGCTTCGCATTTGTTCTTTCATAAAACCGAAATGATGGTAATCATTGGGTGCCAGGTCGGGATTATAGGTGATTTACAGCGCTTTCAGATACTGTGACATGTCTGTCTTCTTTAATGATGCTGTCAACCCCTTCCACGTTGTGTTCAGTGGAGGCAGTTCGAGGGCGGCTGCTGCGTGGCATATCTTGGATGCTTGTGTTTCCATCTTTGAAGTGTTTCACCCACCTCCTAACACTGCTAGCACTCATACACACATCTCCGTAAGCAAACTGAAGTCTGTGGTGAATTTCAGCAGCGGGGATTTCCTCTTTAATGAGGAACTCAATAACAGCACGTTGACGAAACAAAACTTCAGCACCCCCCATTTTGTTTATGCTCCGCGTGGTCACGTGACACATGATGGTGATGTCATTTGACCTCTACATGAAGTGCAAAGGATGTAGATTAAGGTGAAAAATTAATATTTTCTCAATCTTTAAATTCTGATTTTTTAAAAATTTGTGCTAACAACTTTCAGTATGACCCTCGTAACACAAGAAAAATTCCTTGCAAGACAAAATGCCAAAATAGTTGAAAGCATTAAAGGAGATATTCATTCTAAACTTGAAGAACTTTTGTCATTTTGGGGAACAGAATGTTCTAGAGCTTGGGAAAGTACAAATACACATTTGAGTATTAAGTTGACAGCTGGAACTGAAGGTTTTGACATTTTCAGATAAACTGTGTAGTGAACTGAACTTACGCTCCACCCGCTTAGCCAGTGTGTGCACCAAACTAGCTCAGTGGGACAAGGTGAACATCATCTACAAGGAGTTACTTAATCAGACGTTAGTATCATTGACTTAGTTATGACTTGATGTTAGTATCATTGATCTAGTTTCAGACTGGATATTAGTATCATTGATATATTTACTTAACTGGATTTCTTTCATGCTGTATGTTAATATTTCTTATTTCTTTAATATTGGTTGTTAATCTTGTTTGAATATCCTTTGTTTTTGAATGTCAGTGTTTCTAATAAATTTCAAATGTTTCTAGTATCTTTCATGTTGTGTTAGTATTTCTAACATCCTTAACTCTTTGTATACTGGGGGTGTTTCTCCCAAAAGCCCGGGGGGGGAGGGGGTGTGGTGGTAAATTTCAGTGTGGAATGGGATGGTTGTCACATTTAAAAGAATGACAAAGGCATAATCTGATTTGTAGTATGATGTATTATACGTTATTTTGAAGAAGAAAAAATGTATTTTGTTTTTCTAATAAAATTTTAAACATTTTGTTAGTATACAACCAAAAAAAAAAAAAGCTAAGAACTGAGAAGAAAGAATGGAAAATGAAGGAATTGAAATAATTTTTTTTCCACTTACCCATCAAGTTAATCCACTGTAGTTGGTCATATAATTCCATAATGAATAAAAATGTACACAAACACCTTTTCTTCACATATCCTCCAAAATTTACATGAAAATATACACTAATTATGCATTTACAGCAAACTGAAAACACCAAGTGGGTAGGTAATATTTACGTGAAAACAAGTCGGTGGTCATTGTCTAATATTTACCAGATGAAACAGGCCATTGTGTTTTTTCTTTTAATTTGAAGCATTCTTCAACATTTAATTGTTTAAATTACACAATCTCCAGCATTACTTACTGTGATATTACAGCTAGTACTAGCAGAAAGCTGAGAAGTAGTTTCATCAGCTACCCTTCTAGCATGTTTTGCTGCTGAACCAAAAAAAAACATCCTAATCTTTTGAATTAATGTCATGTGGGTCTGAAAATTCAAAATCTCTACTGCAGCATTCTCTTCACCGCAGACTAGATATTTTAAAATTAAATTCTGAGCTTGTAATGCAGAAATACGCTGCTCTGGACGAAATAAACTACCACTGGAAGCCATATTTGTTGATAAACAGAAACCAAGCAACGATAAACTTTGACAAAAACTTGTTAAATTAACACACCTCATGTTGACAAATGGATTCCAGAAGGAAGTCCAACTGCTGGTTTTAAGTATACTTTGATTATTTTCAAAATTAGAGAGCTACAAACCATCATCGCACTGCGTGGAGAATGGGGTACTGAGGGGGGAAAAAACCATGCAGGATGCGTCTCAAAGGGGACAAAGAGTTGTTTGTAGTAACTCCTTTGGCGTATTTTAATTTTTCAGATGTCTTGTTGGTTTGTAATGTACTGAAAGATGTTTCTAACTTCTATTTATGACCCACATCCCAGAGTCCCACTTACATAAATTGTTCATATTTGTAGACCTGATGACTGGGCATTTTGGCTAAAGTACCTGGAGTCTGGCTTCCATCTTGTGGACAGCGGTTATACTCCTACAGAGGAAGACAGTGAGAGAACAAAGAGGTACATCTCCTACAACTTTGTATAAAATGTGTGTATAAGTAGGCTGCAGTCACAGATATAAGAGTACGTGTGAATCCGTGCATGTAAAAACTACAGGCAAAAAATGTCGGATACAAATAGAAAGTGTCAGTTTGAAAGCCCAATATTGTTATAAATTGGGGGTGGGGGGTGGGGGGTGGCAGTGTGTGCGTGAGTGAGAGAGAAAGAGATGTGCATCAAGGAAGGTAGATAGAGGTGTATGGTGCAGTTTTACAAAGTGAGGGAGGAAGTGAGCAAGGTGAGAAAAAAACGAATATAAAGTATGAGAATGTATAAATGAAAAACATACAACATCCGATATTTCGGCGTGAGCCTTATTCGAGGATACATGCAAAAACAAAATACAAACATATATAACTTATCTGAAGCGTCTTGCTCTCAGCAAAGCGGAAATATGTATGGAAGTTGGTTTTTATTTATTTTTTTTTCCTCCTCCTCCTTCTTCCATACACATTTCCGCTTTGCTAAGAGCAAGACGCTTCAGATAAGTTATATATGTTTGTATTTTGTTTTTGCATGTATCCTCGAATAAGGCTCACGCCGAAATATCGGATGTTGTATGTTTTTCATTTATACATTCTCATACTTTATATTCGTTTTTTTCTCACCTTGCTCACTTCCTCCCTCACTTTGTAAAACTGCACCATACACCTCTATCTACCTTATTTATATTAACCAGTTTTACTGCAGTCGCAATCCCTTTTATCTGTGCATCAAGGAAGAGTTGATGAACAAAAGAGCAAGAGCAGCAGGGATATATTTTTGCAATCCACAAATTGAGGATGTCATGTGTAGAAGCAGAAAGCTTGTTTAAAAAGCTTATTTATGTGCCAGAACTTACAGACATGAGCCATGGACAGTATAATAGCCTTAAAAGTCAGCTGCAGGCTTTCAGAAATGAGCTGTTCAAGATTGGCTGGATGATTCAGAGATATAAGGTCAACTATTTAATGCTGAAGCTGAGTGAGTTAGGACCAACATCTTCAGTATAGGCACGTCAGTGATTGACAGTCACGGGAAGACGCATGCCAGGGGCTTGATGGAAAACCCAGAACCCAGGCTAAAACAGAAGACAGAACAGTTGAAAGACATTTGATAAATTTGACTGCAGTTCTGAAGAAGAAAATGAAGCTATGAGGTAGTACATTTACTGATATATTGATTGTTAAGCTTCGGTCTGGAGGACTTATACTTGAACAGTTGTCATGTGCTCATCAGTGAGGTTTAGTTTATTAAGTGAGACTCTTATCTTCATCGAATACTTTCAGACCGCAACTTGGATGTTTTACAAGAATGCTGCCATTTGTATGTGGCCTAGTTACATGTTATTTGACATAGTATAGTTAATTATTAGATTTACATCAATGCAGTTTGACACAGTGTGTGTTATTTGACATAGTATAGTTAATTATTAGATTTACATCAATGCAGTTTGACACAGTGTACAGTTTATTAGTTTTACTTAACATTGATGTAATTAATTCATCATTTGGTGCACAAGTATAAGATTACAATTAATTTTTTTCTTTATTGTGTAATAGGGTTTCTGTAAAGTAAATTTGATCATGTAAATTACCTACAGTATAAGAGTGTAATGTTTTGTAATGTGATAGTCAGTTGTGAGATATAGTTTTGCTCCAGGACAAAACATCTTTGCTGTTTATATTTTCAGGAAGCGCCTTCAAACTTTTGCAAGAGTACTTTGATCAGTTTGGCCACAAATCATGTTGCTATGGTGACCTGAAACTTTATACTGACCAGCTGACAGAGCAGGAGCTGGATGATGTATAGTGGCAACATTTGAAACTTGGCTTTCCTCACATCTACTTCTCTCACTAGTTTATAATGTTATATATATATGAAACATCTACTTCCATAAGTAGTTAATGTTTATATATGCATGAAACATCAATTTCTCTCAGTAGATAATGTTTATATATCCATGAAATATATATCTGTAATAATTAATATTAAAGCATGAATCATCTACTTCTGTAATTAATATTAAAGTATGAATCATCTACTTCTATAATAAATATTAAAGCATAAATCATCTAATTCTGTAATTAATATTAAAGCATGAATCATCTACTTCTGTAATTCATATTGAAGCATAAAACATCTACTTCTATAATTACTATTAATGCATAAAACATCTACTTCTTTATAGTGACAATTTCCGGTTACTGAGTTGCGTGCCATAGTCGTTATAGTGACAATTCATTTGTTTCAATAAAACCAACCGGTGTAACATTTAGATTGTACATATTTCGTCCACGTTTCCGGTGACACTTTTCAAAATGGTGAAAGAGTCCTTAGTTACAAGTGATGCCGAGCGAGAAAAATGAATAGAAACATCGAAAATTTTCAATTTTTGATGATGTAGATAGTGGTATTGGACACGGCCTGTGACCACCCCACTGCTCTTGAATGTATCCTAAGTAGATCTAGACATATTTAGACGACTGGAGAAGTAGTTAGTAGATTATTTCAGACATTAATTTAGTGAGAATGCAACATAGAACCACAATACGAGATTGACAAGTAGATCTAGACATCTCAGATGGTAAGTAGTGTAGATCTAGACCTAGCAGATGGTGAGCTGGGCACAGTCAGTGTCTAAAAACATCACATTACTTCTTTTTTCCTAAAAAACTCTGCATTTATGAAATTTTCATACATTTAGTTATACTTTAAAACATAATAAGTACATGTAAATACTGTTTTCCATTCCATTTTACAACTATACCCACTATACAAATCAAGACCCGTGCTTTTTGTGTGGCACGGATGTCATGACCCAGAGGGGCCCACCCCCCCTTAGAGAGTCAGGAGTTTAATAGGGCCGAAACACTTGTCTGGGTGGGGGGTACTTCCTCTGATGATCTGAAGGATGTTGTTCCGCTCTCTACAGTAGAGAGTTTCCTGCATGTGCATAATACATAAAACATCTACTTCTATAAGTAGTTAATGTTTATATATGCATGAAACATCAATTTCTCTCAGTAGATAATGTTTATATATCCATGAAATATATCTGTAATAATTAATATTAAAGCATGAATCATCTACTTCTGTAATTAATATTAAAGTATGAATCATCTACTTCTATAATAAATATTAAAGCATAAATCATCTAATTCTGTAATTAATATTAAAGCATGAATCATCTACTTCTGTAATTCATATTGAAGCATAAAACATCTACTTCTATAATTACTATTAATGCATAAAACATCTACTTCTTTATAGTGACAATTTCCGGTTACTGAGTTGCGTGCCATAGTCGTTATAGTGACAATTCATTTGTTTCAATAAAACCAACCGGTGTAACATTTAGATTGTACATATTTCATCCACGTTTCCGGTGACACTTTTCAAAATGGTGAAAGAGTCCTTAGTTACAAGTGATGCCGAGCGAGAAAAATGAATAGAAACATCGAAAATTTTCAATTTTTGATGATGTAGATAGTGGTATTGGACACGGCCTGTGACCACCCCACTGCTCTTGAATGTATCCTAAGTAGATCTAGACATATTTAGACGACTGGAGAAGTAGTTAGTAGATTATTTCAGACATTAATTTAGTGAGAATGCAACATAGAACCACAATACGAGATTGACAAGTAGATCTAGACATCTCAGATGGTAAGTAGTGTAGATCTAGACCTAGCAGATGGTGAGCTGGGCACAGTCAGTGTCTAAAAACATCACATTACTTCTTTTTTCCTAAAAAACTCTGCATTTATGAAATTTTCATACATTTAGTTATACTTTAAAACATAATAAGTACATGTAAATACTGTTTTCCATTCCATTTTACAACTATACCCACTATACAAATCAAGACCCGTGCTTTTTGTGTGGCACGGATGTCATGACCCAGAGGGGCCCACCCCCCCTTAGAGAGTCAGGAGTTTAATAGGGCCGAAACACTTGTCTGGGTGGGGGGTACTTCCTCTGATGATCTGAAGGATGTTGTTCCGCTCTCTACAGTAGAGAGTTTCCTGCATGTGCATAATACATAAAACATCTACTTCTATAAGTAGTTAATGTTTATATATGCATGAAACATCAATTTCTCTCAGTAGATAATGTTTATATATCCATGAAATATATATCTGTAATAATTAATATTAAAGCATGAATCATCTACTTCTGTAATTAATATTAAAGTATGAATCATCTACTTCTATAATTCATATTAAAGCATAAAACATCTACTTCTATAATTACTATTAATGCATAAAACATCTACTTCTTTATAGTGACAATTTCCGGTTACTGAGTTGCGTGCCATAGTCGTTATAGTGACAATTCATTTGTTTCAATAAAACCAACCGGTGTAACATTTAGATTGTACATATTTCGTCCACGTTTCCGGTGACACTTTTCAAAATGGTGAAAGAGTCCTTAGTTACAAGTGATGCCGAGCGAGAAAAATGAATAGAAACATCGAAAATTTTCAATTTTTGATGATGTAGATAGTGGTATGGACACGGCCTGTGACCACCCCACTGCTCTTGAATGTATCCTAAGTAGATCTAGACATATTTAGACGACTGGAGAAGTAGTTAGGAGGTTATTTCAGCATTAATTTAGCGAGAATGCAACATAGAACCACAATACGAGATCAACAAGTAGATCTAGTCATCTCAGATGGTAAGTAGTGTAGATCTAGACCTAGCCGATGGTGAGCTGGGCACAGTCATTGTCTAAAAACATCACATTACTTCTTTTTTTCCTAAAAAACTCTGCATTTATGAAATTTTCATACATTTAGTTATACTTTAAAACATAATAAGTACATGTAAATACTGTTTTCCATTCCATTTTACAACTATACCCACTATACAAATCAAGACCCGTGCTTTTTGTGTGGCACGGATGTCATGACCCAGAGGGGCCCACCCCCCCTTAGAGTGTCAGGAGTTTAATAGGGCCGAAACACTTGTCTGGGTGGGGGGTACTTCCTCTGATGATCTGAAGGATGTTGTTCCGCTCTCTACAGTAGAGAGTTTCCTGCATGTGCATAATACATAAAACATCTACTTCTATAATTTAATATTAAAATATGAAACATCTGGTTCTGTAAATTAATATTAATGCATGAACAATAGTTTCTTCTGTAAGTAATTAATATTATGATATGAAATGTTTTAATTTTCCTAATCAGTCCCATTGATACATTTGTTTGCGTGCTCGAGCATGTGAGTGTTGAAATGTTGTAGGGTTATTATCAGTGCATGCAGGACAAGTCCATATGTGTTGTTATGTCTTCTGTGAGGTGGATCTAGGTGTAAGTGTGGAGCTGGGGAGAGTTCTGACAAGCTGGAAATGATAGGTCACATACCTGAAGCCTGAAAGACCAGATATTTATTAGTTATACCTGTTCTCTCCCCACATAAAAGTGTTTCTTCCCCAGCTTGGCATCAGGCCGAAGAGCAAGCACATACAAACCATCAGATTCATAGCTAAATAGAGATTACCAACTCATCAACAGAATATTGAGCTCAAGCTGTCTGTCTGGCCTGGCTTTGGCTTCACATTTATTCTTCGTTCACTTTGATTTGAAGTTTTTTTTTTTAAAATTTGCTTTGGGCTGGGCCATAGAAGAGTGTTAAAAAAACTGGTCTTGTGACAATGTTTTCAAGAGGTCCAGTTCATCAGCAGTTTATTAAAGTACATATTATAGCAGACATTCAGCACATGCTGCAGCTACTGTACTGTTGACATAAAGATGTAGCTCTTTATTGTTTCAGGTAAAGATTTGCTGAAAACAGATCTCCAGTATAGTGATAACTACCTTCTCTTGGCAGTCCATCTTTTGTTGGATGTCTGGGTTAAAACAGGTCAGTTACTTCCTTTATTTGTATGAGTTTGCATTGCTTGAAGTTCTTGGGGCACTGCTGCTTCATGTCTTGTAAGTAATTATTTAGACTGTAGAGTTGTTGTGTGTGTGCTACTTTTATGATGCATCTATTCACAGGCTTAGAAGGGGCCCATAGATCCCCAGTTAAGGATGGCTGATATAGTAAGCAAACTGGAAGGTATGACTAAACTGAGCCGCAAACAGTGGTAGCTTGAGGACAAGAACTGCATCAAGAGATCAGCTTGTGGCAACTCTTCACATGTGCTGTCAAGGTGAAAGACATAGCTGGTTGGAGATTGCTTTGCTGTAAGCCTTCACTTGAAAATGAGATTCTTGGGTGTGAGAACAGCTAGGGCTGTAGTGAGCTGATTCTCATGTGAAAGCTGAAGACTTTTGACCTACTGCAGTCAACAGCTGTAAAGAAGGGCACCTAGCACACCATGTTATGGAATCTGCCTTAGAAGTTTAAGAATTACCTGAATATTGTCAGTGCATGAAGGACATAACAGGTGATCATGTGAATATCAGTATTATGGCTATAAGACTATGCTTGACTGAAACCAAATGAATATGAAAAGAAGAAAAAAAAGAACACGGACCTTTTATATTTTGTTTTTGTTTTCCACAGGAGATGATATCCATATCTGGAGAGCCATTGTTCACTTAGAACTTGGCATAAGGGAGAGCACTTCCAACTACCAGTTCAAGCTTTTGCTCATTAGGCTGTACTGTCTCAAGGGTAAGCATATCCTTGACTTGTCCTTATACTTCTCATCTCAAGGGTAAGCATGTCCTGCCTCGCTTGTCCTAGATCTTTTGTTTTCTTTATGAGTACAGTCTCCACAGCTTTAAGCAGAAAATACAAACATTATTGTCATATCACGTATGCTAGTTGGATTTTGTTTCTCTTTATGTTCTCTTTCTCGTTTTCCCATGAGTTTTCCAGTGTTTAAAATATCTTCTCATTGATGTATCCAAAAACATTTTCATTGTCCTTCTTATATTTTTTTCTTGGCTGTCCAGATTATATATTTTATTTTTCTCTGAAACAGTCTTTTTTTACTTCAGTATCTGTTTCATTTGTGTGCGTACTCGAGCATGTGAGTGTTGAAATGTTGTAGGGTTATTATCAGTGCATGCAGGACAAGTCCATATGTGTTGTTATGTCTTCTATGAGGTGGATCTAGGTGTAAGTGTGGAGCTGGGGAGAGTTCTGACAAGCTGGAAATGATAGGTCACATACCTGAAGCCTGAAAGACCAGATATTTATTAGTTATACCTGTTCTCTCCCCACATAAAAGTGTTTCTTCCCCAGCTTGGCATCAGGCCGAAGAGCAAGCACATACAAACCATCAGATTCATAGCTAAATAGAGATTACCAACTCATCAACAGAATATTGAGCTCAAGCTGTCTGTCTGGCCTGGCTTTGGCTTCACATTTATTCTTCGTTCACTTTGATTTGAAGTTTTTTTTTTTAAATTTGCTTTGGGCTGGGCCATAGAAGAGTGTTAAAAAAACTGGTCTTGTGACAATGTTTTCAAGAGGTCCAGTTCATCAGCAGTTTATTAAAGTACATATTATAGCAGACATTCAGCACATGCTGCAGCTACTGTACTGTTGACATAAAGATGTAGCTCTTTATTGTTTCAGGTAAAGATTTGCTGAAAACAGATCTCCAGTATAGTGATAACTACCTTCTCTTGGCAGTCCATCTTTTGTTGGATGTCTGGGTTAAAACAGGTCAGTTACTTCCTTTATTTGTATGAGTTTGCATTGCTTGAAGTTCTTGGGGCACTGCTGCTTCATGTCTTGTAAGTAATTATTTAGACTGTGGAGTTGTTGTGTGTGTGCTACTTTTATGATGCATCTATTCACAGGCTTAGAAGGGGCCCATAGATCCCCAGTTAAGGATGGCTGATATAGTAAGCAAACTGGAAGGTATGACTAAACTGAGCCGCAAACAGTGGTAGCTTCAGGACAAGAACTGCATCAAGAGATCAGCTTGTGGCAACTCTTCACATGTGCTGTCAAGGTGAAAGACATAGCTGGTTGGAGATTGCTTTGCTGTAAGCCTTCACTTGAAAATGAGATTCTTGGGTGTGAGAGCAGCTAGGGCAGTAGTGAGCTGATTCTCATGCGAAAGCTGAAGACTTTTGGCCTACTGCAGTCAACAGCTGTAAAGAAGGGCACCTAGCACACCATGTTATGGAATCTGCCTTAGAAGTTTAAGAATTACCTGACTATTGTCAGTGCATGAAGGACAAGTCCATATGTGTTGTTATGTCTTCTATGAGGTGGATCTAGGTGTAAGTGTGGAGCTGGGGAGAGTTCTGACAAGCTGGAAATGATAGGTCACATACCTGAAGCCTGAAAGACCAGATATTTATTAGTTATACCTGTTCTCTCCCCACATAAAAGTGTTTCTTCCCCAGCTTGGCATCAGGCCGAAGAGCAAGCACATACAAACCATCAGATTCATAGCTAAATAGAGATTACCAACTCATCAACAGAATATTGAGCTCAAGCTGTCTGTCTGGCCTGGCTTTGGCTTCACATTTATTCTTCGTTCACTTTGATTTGAAGTTTTTTTTTTAAATTTGCTTTGGGCTGGGCCATAGAAGAGTGTTAAAAAAACTGGTCTTGTGACAATGTTTTCAAGAGGTCCAGTTCATCAGCAGTTTATTAAAGTACATATTATAGCAGACATTCAGCACATGCTGCAGCTACTGTACTGTTGACATAAAGATGTAGCTCTTTATTGTTTCAGGTAAAGATTTGCTGAAAACAGATCTCCAGTATAGTGATAACTACCTTCTCTTGGCAGTCCATCTTTTGTTGGATGTCTGGGTTAAAACAGGTCAGTTACTTCCTTTATTTGTATGAGTTTGCATTGCTTGAAGTTCTTGGGGCACTGCTGCTTCATGTCTTGTAAGTAATTATTTAGACTGTGGAGTTGTTGTGTGTGTGCTACTTTTATGATGCATCTATTCACAGGCTTAGAAGGGGCCCATAGATCCCCAGTTAAGGATGGCTGATATAGTAAGCAAACTGGAAGGTATGACTAAACTGAGCCGCAAACAGTGGTAGCTTCAGGACAAGAACTGCATCAAGAGATCAGCTTGTGGCAACTCTTCACATGTGCTGTCAAGGTGAAAGACATAGCTGGTTGGAGATTGCTTTGCTGTAAGCCTTCACTTGAAAATGAGATTCTTGGGTGTGAGAGCAGCTAGGGCAGTAGTGAGCTGATTCTCATGCGAAAGCTGAAGACTTTTGGCCTACTGCAGTCAACAGCTGTAAAGAAGGGCACCTAGCACACCATGTTATGGAATCTGC
This sequence comes from Achatina immaculata, assembly GCA_009760885.1. Lineage (NCBI taxonomy): Eukaryota > Metazoa > Mollusca > Gastropoda > Stylommatophora > Achatinidae > Lissachatina > Lissachatina immaculata. The sequence goes on along the minus strand of CM019693.1, from coordinate 48,688,890 downwards.
CTTAGAAGTTTAAGAATTACCTGACTATTGTCAGTGCATGAAGGACATAACAGGTGATCATGTGAATATCAGTATTATGGCTGTAAGACTATGCTTGACTGAAACCAAATGAATATGAAAAGAAAAAGAAAAGAACACGGACCTTTTATATTTTGTTTTTGTTTTCCACAGGAGATGATATCCATATCTGGAGAGCCATTGTTCACTTAGAACTTGGCATAAGGGAGAGCACTTCCAACTACCAGTTCAAGCTTTTGCTCATTAGGCTGTACTGTCTCAAGGGTAAGCATATCCTTGACTTGTCCTTATACTTCTCATCTCAAGGGTAAGCATGTCCTGCCTCGCTTGTCCTTGACTTGTCCTTACACTTCTCATCTCAAGGGTAAGCATGTCCTGCCTTGCTTGTCCTTGACTTGTCCTTACACTTCTCATCTCAAGGGTAAGCATGTCCTGCCTCGCTTGTCCTTACACTTCTCATCTCAAGGGTAAGCATGTCCTGCCTCGCTTGTCCTTGACTTGTCCTTACACTTCTCATCTCAAGGGTAAGCATGTCCTGCCTCGCTTGTCCTTACACTTCTCATCTCAAGAGTAAGCATGTCCTGCCTCACTTGTCCTTGACTTGTCCTTACACTTCTCAAGGGTAAGCATGTTCTGCCTCGCTTGTCCTTACACTTCTCATCTCAAGGGAAACATGTTCTGCCTCGCTTGTCCTTGACTTGTCCTTACACTTCTCATCTCAAGAGTAAGCATGTTCTGCCTTGCTTGTCCTTGACTTGTCCTTACACTTCTCATCTCAAAGGAAGCATGTTCTGCCTTGCTTGTCCTTGACTTGTCCTTACACTTCTCATCTCAAGATCTATTATAAGACTGGCTGAAATGGCAGATTGTCACCAAAGTAAAACTTTTCATGTAGAAACTCACTTGGGTTGGCACACTTGGGTTGGCCAATTCTTTGACAGTACTCAGGGAAAAAAATAAAAAGCACTATGAACATGGTCAGGTGATGAGTGAAATAAAACTTGGCACACATTATGTTTGATTATCCAATAACAGATAAAATGATAACTTTCAGGCCAGTCACAAGTCACCAAAAAAGTGAAAAAAATTCACCTAATGTGGCTCACCACCCAAAGAAAAGAAAATCAGGGTTTCAATATCATGTATGTCCTCCTTGGGCAGTTATCACTTCTTGACACCACCTTCTCATCGAACCAATGACACACTGTATCAATTGTTAAGGCATGTTATTCCATTCTTCTTGGAACGCTTGGGCTAATTCTTGGCGGTTTCCAGGACTATTGTGTCGTCTTCACAACCTGCGGTCCAGTTCATCCCAAATGTGCTCGCTAGGTGACAGGTCCGATGAAACTGCTGGCCATGGCAAGACAGTAATCTGATGCTGTTGAGAGTGGTCCCTGACCACATGTGCGACATGTGGACGAGCGTTATCCTTCTGCAGTATCATGCCTTGTGCATTAGCATCAAGAAAAGGCATTATGTGGCGTGTAATGATTTTGTCCCTATATTGTACTCCTGTAAGGTTGCCATTGAGGAAGACTAGGTTTGTTCGGCCAGCATATGAAATTCCTCCCAAAACCATTACACTGCCTCCTCTCCTCCTATCCACCTCCAGCACACAGTTATTCATAAAGCGTTCTCCTCTTTGCCTGTACACTAAAGCACGCCCATCATGGCCTTGCAGACAGAATCTGACTCATCAGTGAATAGGATCCGTCTCCATTGATGAAAGGGCCATGCCACGTGGTGCCTGACCAAAGTCAGGCAGGTTTGTCTGTGTCGAACTGTCAGTACTGGTCTAGCTGCAGGTCTATAAGGTAAGAGATTTACCTCCCTGAGTCTGTTCCGTACTGTTCTGCCCGACACACGTCTTAAACCTGGAATGTTACTGGCAGTCCATGTTAAGTAGTATTTCACACACTACTAAAACAGAATTTCTTCCAAACAAGGAGTCATTTCTTGCTGTGTGATGTGACTTGTTTATATTACTGAGCAATAAGCTTGTTTGTACATATAGTGTTATGTACCATGACTATTACATTCAGACAATGAGCATTAGGCTCAGAGACTCAACTTACATTACATTACACTCTGTAACAGGACAACCCAGGAACACTGACTCCACTACTCATCAATACACGACATGACCAGTTACATGTAAATCAACAACTCTACACCACAGTTAACACTTAACATGTAGAAACTCACTTGGGTTGACACACTTGGGTTGGCCAGTTCTTTGATAGACTTTGTTTAGAGGTATATACTCACGGAAAAAAATAAAAAGCACTATGAACATATTCAGGTGATGAGTGAAATAAAACTTGGCACACATTATGTTTGATTATCCAATAACAGATAAAATGATAACTTTCAGGCCAGTCACAAGTCACAAAAAAAAGTGAAAAAAATTCACCTAATGTGGCTCACCGCCCAAAGAAAAGAAAATCAGGGTTTCAATATCATGTATGTCCTCCTTGGGCAGTTATCACTTCTTGACACCACCTTCTCATCGAACCAATGACACGCTGTATCAATTGTTAAGGCATGTTATTCCATTCTTCTTGGAACGCTTGGGCTAATTCTTGGCGGTTTCCAGGACTATTGTGTCGTCTTCGCAACCTGCAGTCCAGTTCATCCCAAATGTGCTCGCTAGATGACAGGTCCGGTGAAACTGCTGGCCATGGCAAGACAGTAATCTGATGCTGTTGAGAGTGGTCCCTGACCACATGTGCGACATGTGGACGAGCGTTATCCTTCTGCAGTATCATGCCTTGTGCATTAGCATCAAGAAAAGGCATTATGTGGCGTATAATGATTTTGTCCCTATATTGTACTCCTGTAAGGTTGCCATTGAGGAAGACTAGGTTTGTTCGGCCAGCATATGAAATTCCTCCCAAAACCATTACACTGCCTCCTCTCCTCCTATCCACCTCCAGCACACAGTTATTCATAAAGCGTTCTCCTCTTTGCCTGTACACTAAAGCACGCCCATCATGGCCTTGCAGACAGAATCTGACTCATCAGTGAATAGGATCCGTCTCCATTGATGAAAGGGCCATGCCACGTGGTGCCTGACCAAAGTCAGGCAGGTTTGTCTGTGTCGAACTGTCAGTACTGGTCTAGCTGCAGGTCTATAAGGTAAGAGATTTACCTCCCTGAGTCTGTTCCGTACTGTTCTGCCCGACACACGTCTTAAACCTGGAATGTTACTGGCAGTCCATGTTAAGTAGTATTTCACACACTACTAAAACAGAATTTCTTCCAAACAAGGAGTCATTTCTTGCTGTGTGATGTGACTTGTTTATATTACTGAGCAATAAGCTTGTTTGTACATATAGTGTTATGTACCATGACTATTACATTCAGACAATGAGCATTAGGCTCAGAGACTCAACTTACATTACATTACACTCTGTAACAGGACAACCCAGGAACACTGACTCCACTACTCATCAATACACGACATGACCAGTTACATGTAAATCAACAACTCTACACCACAGTTAACACTTAACATGAATCCAAGAAATCACAGGATTCAGCAGACACACTTTATATGTTTAATGATGAGATCCCATTTGTACGATGAGTGTTGTAACGATGTAGAGTGTAAAACTTGATGGATACAATTACAAATGATCATCCAAAAAAACATAAAATGATAACTTTCAGGCCAGTCACAAGTCACAAAAAAAAGTGAAAAAAATTCACCTAATGTGGCTCACCGCCCAAAGAAAAGAAAATCAGGGTTTCAATATCATGTATGTCCTCCTTGGGCAGTTATCACTTCTTGACACCACCTTCTCATCGAACCAATGACACGCTGTATCAATTGTTAAGGCATGTTATTCCATTCTTCTTGGAACGCTTGGGCTAATTCTTGGCGGTTTCCAGGACTATTGTGTCGTCTTCGCAACCTGCAGTCCAGTTCATCCCAAATGTGCTCGCTAGATGACAGGTCCGGTGAAACTGCTGGCCATGACAAGACAGTAATCTGAAGCTGTTGAGAGTGGTCCCTGACCACATGTGCGACAAGTGGACGAGCGTTATCCTTCTGCAGTATCATGCCTTGTGCATTAGCATCAAGAAAAGGCATTATGTGGCGTATAATGATTTTGTCCCTATATCGTAATCCTGTAAAGTTGCCATTGAGGAAGACTAGGTTTGTTCGGCTAGCATATGAAATTCCTCCCAAAACCATTACACTGCCACCTCTCCTCCTATCCACCTCCAGCACACAGTTATTCATAAAGCGTTCTCCTCTTTGCCTGTACACTAAAGCACGTCCATCATGGCCTTGCAGACAGGATCTGACTCATCAGTGAATAGGATCCATCTCCATTGATGAAAGGGCCATGCCACGTGGTGCCTGACCAAAGTCAGGCAGGTTTGTCTGTGTCGAACTGTCAGTATTGGTCTAGCTGCAGGTCTATAAGGTAAGAGATTTACGTCCCTGAGTCTGTTCCGTACTGTCCTGCCCGACACACGTCTTAAACCGGGAATGTTGCTGGCAGTCCATGTTAAGTAGTATTTCACGCACTACTAAAACAGAATTTCTTCTAAACAGGGAGTCATTTCTTGCTGTGTGATGTGACTTGTTTATATTACTGAGCAGTAAACTTGTGTGTACATATAGTGTTATGTACCGTGACTATTACATTCAGACAATGAGCATTAGGCTCAGAGACTCACATTACATTACACTCTGTAACAGGACAACCCAGGAACACTGACTCCACTACTCATCAATACACGACATGACCAGTTACATGTAAATCAACAACTCTACACCACTGATGACACATAACATGAATCCAAGAAATCACAGGATTCCGCAGACACACTGTATATGTTTAATGATGAGATCCCATTTGTACGATGAGTGTTGCAACGATGTAGAGTGTAAAACTTGATGGATACAATTACAAATGATCAACCAAAAAAACATAAGTCCAGGTGATTAACATCGCCATGGGACTAGGTCAGACATTCAACCTTTGTCCAAAGAACGTGGACAAATCGACACACAAATCTACATGACTACTACAACAATTTGTCTTAAGAAAAGCAATCCATCAACTACAACAATTTAACTACAGAATCTCTATCCTTTCCTAGAATCAAACACACAACCTCTCGCTACAACATTCTGACCAAAAACTCTCTCTCCACTCATTCACACCTCCCGTCTAACCTAAACAACCTGACTCAGAATTCTCTCGAAACATGAGATATTTTCTCCGTGCTTAGCATACAGTGATGAGTTGTGGTCTACCAGACCACAACCACAGGGTTACACAAAACAATCTGTACAGAATATTATTCTGTTACACATGTTGCCTGGAGAAATCCGTTACGAAGGTGCATGAGGTGGATGTAGCGGTCTTGTGCAAGGGTGGTAATTCGTGGTCTACCGCTTCTATGGCGGTCAGCAACGGAACCATTTTGGTTGAAACGACTTTGAAGGTGTGATATTGTGTTTCTGTGAGCATTAAAATGTTGAGATATTGCTGCTACTGTTGATCCAGCAATTAACATCCCAACAGCTATTCCTCGCTGATTTTCGTTCAATCTTGGCATGATGAAAAAAGATGTTTATGTTGGAATTCCACTACTCCTTTCTTCAATGATTATGTGAAGAGATCTCTGGGAACAGAATTACCCACTTACCCTCATTTTGTCAGTGGCCAGTAACCAGTCATGGATCACGCACCTGATTTCACTGGAGCTGTGGTTATCTCCCCATGAATAGTGCGATCAACTTCGTGCAGCACAGGAAAGTGGACAACACTCAGACAAAACTTCATGCCAAATTTGATTTCATTCCACTCATGACAACGTAATTAGTGCGCTTGACACCACTGCACACTTACTTTTTTCCATGAGTATATATTGCTGAGGTGAAAGAATGTGTCTTCATTTGAGATCTGGGAGAAAGATAATTTCCCACAGTAGATTGTCACCAGAATAAAACCTTTCATATGGAAACTTACTTGAATTGGCAAACTAAAGCCAGTCCTTTGACAGACTTGGTTTAGACATAAATGTATGTCGCTGAGGGGAAAGAATGTGTCTTCATTTGAGATCTAGGAGAAAGATAATTTCCCACAGCAGATTGCATAGCAGATGATGATGATGATGGCTGTAACTGAAAGTTTGTGTGAAGGAAGATGATGAATAGCCTGTGTTCATGTATTCTTTTGCCAGGTGTATTTGGCCCATGTCCTGCACTGTATGATGGTATGGAGATCAAGCACATTATGAATGATACATTGGGGTAAGTATCATCTTAGACTAAGACATACCAGTGAATTAAGGAACAACATATATCATGTTGTGAAATCATTGCATGTCTTAATGCTCATTGTTTGATTCATCATCTTATTCTTTCTCATTTACAAATAACAAGCTGAAGATAGGCACAGGTGTCAAGTGCTGCAGGCCTGCCCTCCATTTAAGAGAAGTAAAGAAGACACATGTGGCCATTACCATTACTAACCTGGACCAAGTTGTGTGGCAGTGTCAGCAGCCTGAGCCAGACTACTGTGTTCATCAGAGACCTCCAGCTTGTGAAGAAGAAGAAGTTTCTTTCTCAGTGTTCCTTAAATCTTATCAACATAATCAGGAGAGGCTGGGCTGCAGAAAACATTGCATCTGGCCATTGTGATACTGCTGGAACACTATGGAAGTATGCACAATACTGACTGTGTGCCTAGTAACCACAAGGAGATACGTTGAGCCATTTAATTTGTTTTGAAGATTATAGTGGAAATTGATGTGATATGTGAGTTTTGTTTATCATATCCACAGGCACATTGTATCCAACCATGTGATACGGCTGGGATACTTCATGGAGGCTGGGACAATGTATACAACAATGGTGCGCTTCTTTGTTCTCAATCAGAGAGAGGTAAGTTACAGCCTTGTCGTGACAGAATGTGTGGACTTATCCTGACAGCAGGTTTAGCATGACCCAGGACTTATTATATTTCCAACAATTCCAACAACAGAAGTAGCAAAACCCACTGCTTGGAAATAAAGGACATTCTGATGGAACAATAAAGAAGAAAATCAGAACCTAAGTTTGTTGTGCTGAATTTGTCTGTGCACTTGATTAAAGCTAGGTTTTAGAAGAGAGTATGACAGATATTTATTTAGCATTATCCCCAAGTTTTCTTTCTGTCTCATAAATAGTGGCTGGCCTAGTTGTCAGATATTGTGGGAGGCTGCTGGACAGCAACTTCAGCAACTGGGTAAAGCTAAATATAGTTAAACTAGCTGATTACCAGCATTGCCCGGATATTTATTTATCCCAATCATCTGTTAGACATGAAAAGGAATTAATTCTATATATAGTGTAATATCGAAGTAATTTTGTTTACCGGTATTTAAAAGTACAAGTACAGTATACAAATTATAGAGTAAAGTCTTTTACAAATTCACTATAATATTAATTTAATTCACAACTTGATTATAAACATTTTTAGTTTCACCTCCTGGAGCAAGAATAAATAAATTCTTGAGTGAATCCACCCTTGTGCAAACATCATAAGGTTGTCCATGGGAGAAACATGGCGATCTCAGATCTATCTCTCTCCCTCTCTCTCTGTCTCTATCTCTATCTCTCTCCCTGTTTCTATCTCTCTCTCACCCTCTCTCTCTCTCTTCCTAATTTGAAAAGCTAATATAAAAAAAATAAGAAAACAGCACACTGTCACTGAGCAGTGAAATCTGCTAAAGACTACAGTAAAAAGTTAATATAAACATAAGGAAAAAAACAGTGTTAAAATTTATTTTTACAAGTATAATTAAGACAAAAAGATATAAAAAATTATTTAGACCATCAAAATTATTTGTACATGCCATGGGAGGCTAGAAATGCTGTTCTTAGACCAGCACCACCCTATTTTATGATTATCTCCCTTAGACTATTCTTTTGTTTTCCTTGAGTGGAAAGTATGTTACCCCCTTCATACCTCGACCCCTAGGGGAGATAGGGGAGTTTTACCCCCACTTACATTTCCAGACTGTAAGTCATATGTGTACTAAGTTCGGTTGAAATTGCTTCAGGTGTTCCAGCGTGTTGTTGGAACACACACATGCACATACATCCATTTTTATATATATAGATAAATAATCATCTTTACCACCAGCAGATTCTTTATCATTTGCAACCACCTTTACTGTCAAAATTATATCATCATCAGCCAATATCAGGAGTTTAATAGGGCCAAAACTTGTCGGAGGGGGGTACTTCCTCTGATAATCTGAAGGAGCTGTGTTGTTCCGCGCTCTGCAATAGAATTTCCTGCATGCATACAGGAAACATTTCAGATATAAATCTTGACTTCATCTTTGTAACTATTGTACATTATACTTTTGTTTATTTGTGTGAAAATAATTGATCACAGAATGAGTGACATAATTTTAAAAAAATAACCCTAAAAGGGTTAATACTGTAGACCAGTGGTTCTCAACCTTTCTTTGGGCCATGTACCTCCTTTCTGACCAGAGAACATCTGTGGACCTCTTGTTAAAAATGAACCAGTAAATAGAACCCAGATGATGTGAATTTTTTTTAGTCAACTGAATCCATTTGCTTGTCTGTGGAACCCCAAAAGTCCTTCTATAGACCCCAGGTTAAGAATCACTACAGTAGACTATTGACTTGTAATGGTCCCTGTTGGTTGCCTCACCATAATGTTTGTACGTTTCAGGCATCTGAGCATTTGATGTCATCATATAAATTTGGCTCTTTTGGAAGAGTAAGTAAAAACTGGTATATGAGTTAGTTATTTGTAGTAAAACAAGTGGATCGAGGATCTGGAATAGAACAAATGGAATCATTTTTAGTACTACAGTTAGAATCAGTTACTACAACTGTGCAATGAGGTCTCTGTTCTGTGCTTTCTTCTCTGCTAGATAGAAGATTCCACGAGTCATGTAATCTTGTGAAGAAAGATACAAAACATTTTTATATTTGTTTTAGATTTCTTCTTCTATCTAGCATTGTCAAGTCTGCTTCCACATTGTTTGATGAGAATATTTGGAAAAAACACAAAATCACTTGTGAAGCATTTTTTTTTTTTTATCACGGTGTTGTATGGTTAGCCTTAAAAAAAAAGTTGACAGAACGCTTCCGGACATGAGAGAAAGAAAAATTACAGGAGAACGACTGAGACTCAAACCATGGACTCCAGTAGGACAAGCAGCCACCTAGCTGCAAGAGTACAACACACATATCCATTCATCCAAGCAGAGTGGATAAATGCATTATACTCTCATGGCTAGATCTCTGCTCATCTTACCAGAGTCCATACTGTATTTAAAGTTGACCATTGTAAATGTTGAAAAAAGAAGACAATGAAATTGTCCATAATTTCCTTTTTCTCCAAGAGTCTTGGAAGGTTTAATAAAATATCATGTTTTTTTTTTAACTTTAGAAAGACACATGGAAAATGGGCAGTGTCATTATTTCTTTTCTTCTGATAGTTACAGATATTATAATAAAAGCTGAATCCTTCTTTGTAGTTTGGTAGCGTTTTAGATGCCAGGTCTGCGTTGTATTTACAGATAAGTTTTGAGGTAAACTCCAATTTTTATTTAACAATTAATTTTGAGGGGTCTTGACCAACCATTTATCAAGTAACTTGTGAGGGTTCCCAGCCAACCATCTGTCAAGTAACTTGTGAGGGTCCCCAGCCAACCGTCTGTCAGGTAACTTGTGAGGGTCCGCAGCCAACCATTTACTAAGTAGCTTTCTAGAGTTTGCAACAAACTGTTGGATTTATCATCACTAAAAGGTGACCAAAAAATAAATATCCACTTTGTGAACAGATTCAAGAATTTGTGGAATTTCAAAGCAGGCTGGACAACTCCGTCCAGTTTCACAGCGCCCACACAGAAAAGCTGCTGCTTGATCTCATTATGCAGACAGACAGTCACGACACAGCAGAGGAGGCGGTCAGGTGTATGAATGTCCACCCACTCACAGACAAGCGTAAGATTACAAGTTCATGTCACCATGTACTGTACTTTGTTCAGTTTTGATGAAAGGTTCTGGTAAAAGAGAGTGTGAGATAATGAGATGGATATGCTTAAGACTGCCAGAGAATGTGAGACAGTGAGATAGATATGCTTAAGAGGTCAGAGAATTGAGATAGATATGCTTAAGATGTCAGAGAATGTGAGACAGTGAGATAGATATGCTTAACACTTTGTTGACCACAGTTATTTACCCTGAAAAACCCCCAGTTCCCAGCCATTTTTCTGAAAAATGAACTTTTTTGAGTGAACTTAGAAAAACATGCATATCTCTACTCACCCTTTAGGGAATGTAATCCAACTTGGTAGACAGACTCCCAAGACCCTCTAGTACTTCTTGAGTGTGTGATATCTTGTGAAACAATTATCTGGATGCAGTGGAACTTGACAACTTTTACAAATAAATCTTGTTTCACTCCTTTTCCCATTGACTGAGCACACTCTGCACTTCCTAGGTGGTGGTTTTTTAGTGCCTTGACCCTCAATCTTCACCAGGACATGATCCTTTACTATTCCAGATAATCTTCCTGGAGGATCCTTGCTTGGAGCCCTTTTGAGCTGTTTGGTAGGGGGTTCATTCTCAACACCTGCTTCCAAGATTTCTTGAACAGTAGAAGTGGTTTCAGAGAGCCAGAATCTTGCCACTTCAACCAGATACTGCTTATAGGTCTTCTTGTTCTTATTTAAGGCTCTGTAGATTATGTATGAGTTAAACAATGCACAATTGATGAGATAGAATCCTACTTTTTTGTTCCATTTCACCGTCTTCCTCAAGATGTTGTAGTACGAAAGATACTGATCAGCCCTGTCTACTCCCTTCATGTGCTTGTTGTAATCAACAATGCAAATTGGTTTCATCAGTGGCTGTCCGGTTTTTCTATCTGTCTTCCCAGTAGCAACTATTCTTGAATTATGCATTGTTGATATCATGCGAACAACTCTTTTGTCTTTCCAGACCTGAAGCAGTGTTTGGTCTTTCCGACAAAATGTGCTTTCACTTTTCTTTATTTGTTTGGAAGCAGCTTTCAAACTTTTTGGCAGTCTTCTGTTTTCTCTAATTGTTCCACAGACTCTGGTTTTGTTCTGCAGTAGAACTTCAGCCACTGACACACTGTTGTAATAGTTGTCTTGGTATACATGATGCCACATTCCAAGATAAGGGCTCAGAACAAATAGGACTGTTTCTTGTAGCTTCTTTCCTTCTCCTGTATATATTTCCATGTTTAGTATGTAGCCTGTGTCACTCTCACACACCAGTCTCACAAGGATCCCATACTTTGTTAACTTTGAAGGATTATATGTCCTAAATTTCAGTCTTCCTCTCCAAGGAATCATTCCTTCGTCAAGCGAAAGCTGCTGTTTTGGTTTATACAGCTCCTGAAACTTAGGCAAAAAATAATCCAGCAGAGGTTTTATTTTGCCAATTCTGCCTGTTTCTGGAAGTATCTGAGAGTTATCAGAGAAATGCAGAAAGGTCAGAAGATGCTCAAATTTAGCTCTGCTCATTGTTTTGGAAAATATTGGAGTTTCCAGTAAAGGGTCTGTTGTCCAGTACTCTCTCCAGTGTGGCTTCATAGTCTGGCCCATCAAAATAATTAACCCAAGGAATTTTTTCATTTCTGCAGGTGTTATGTTTTCAGACAAAAAGGTAGTAGGTTTGTGCATATGTTGGGTCTGTGCACGGTATAAATTTTCATGATGAGCCAACAGTTCAAAAAAATCATTCCCAAACATCATACTACAAATTTCCTCTATGCTGTCTGGTTTGTTTACGTTCACTGAAACACCAGGATTTCCTAGAAAATGTTCAAGAACTGGTGTAGAATCAGTGTTACTCCACACACCTATATCACTGCTAACTATATCACACGAAATATGTAAAATACCTGCAGCTGGAACATTATATCTTGATACTGAATCACTGTCACTAGAAGTTTGACTATCTGACGCAGCAACGCTGTGCCTAGTTATTGTATTTTTAATCCGATCGCCGTCACAGGAATCACTTTCACACACATCATTTTCATTAGAAGAATCATTAAATAGTGATTTTTCATCATCACTATGGCAATCTGACAACAAATCATAGCACATTTCAGCGCCAACAGCAGTATCTTCGAGAGAAGCATGCTCCGCCATTTCGAAAAAATGTCGACTTGCGAAACACGTGTTTTCGACAGCTGAAACCGTGAGATTTCTATTTTTTTTAAAGTTACGAAGATTGAAAACAATATTTTATTATATTAGCTTTGCAGTAAAAATACAGACAACCAAAAATTATTTTAAATAACACTAGAAACAGTTTAAATAAGACGACCATCGAATATGGCAAATCCGCCTTTCGGTCAACAACGCACGGAAACCAGAAATACAGATTTTCCCGTATTTGGTCAGGAAAGTGTTAAGATGTCAGAGAATGTGAGATAATTGGATACACTCAAAACTGTTAGGAAATATGAGATAAAGACATGCCTAGGATTGTTAGAGAATATGTGATAAAGAGATCATGCTCATGACTGTGTGAGAGCATAAGAGAGAGAGAGATAAGCTGAAGACTGTGTCACAGAATGAGAGATAAATAAATAATCTGACTAAATGAGTTTGCATGTTGTGCCTTATCAGAAAAATATTGTGGTTGGTATGAGTCATAATAAAAAATGCCACAATGTTTCATTTTATCTAAGAACAGTTTCTGTATGCTGGTGTCTGCCATCAGGTGTGTGTTGAGATATAGTTTGCTTAGAATGTTTCTGTTTATTTATGTGTGAACCAGGCCAGATATTGGCTCTTTATGTTGACTTCTAAGATATGTCTCTGCTGTGTGATTGATGTAGTAACATGTGAATTTTCTGTCCAGGGATAGACCCAGGAAGAATTTGTGATAATCGAGATTTAACAATTACCTTGTCCTGGGACCCTCCAAACATGTAAGTACAGCTTAGATCTTTCTCTCCTTATTTCTGCCTTGCACAGGATGATGATACAGTGTAGGGGCGTGGAGCTGTGTCTTTACACTTGTAGTCTTGTGTTGTTGCTGGTATGTAACTTATCTAGTTTGTAAGTGAGCGGTTTTCTTGTATGGGGCACAAACCTGGACTCTAAGCGAAAGAATGGAGAGAGGTTAATGTGGCAGAAATGTTGTTCTACAGAAAACTAGGTCATATAACATGGTGAATGAAAAGAACAAATGCACAAGTTTTAGAACTTTGCATTGTGAACTTCTCAGAGAAATAAAGATGAAGAAAGCAAATTACTTTGTCATATTAAAAGACATAACAGTTTACTGAAGATCATACTAGAGAGAAAGGTTGAAAGAAAAAGAGCAAGAAGAAGGCAGAGATGTAGATGGGAAGATAACATACCAGAATGAACAGGACACAGCCTGGCTGGGAGCACTATCAAGTCCAGGGAGCTGCAGATTCATTACCGCCAACCTTTGTTCTGGAGAAGGCACATGATGATGATAAAAGGGGCTAGTTCCTTCTTTGTCATTATTGTTTCATATTTGACATTATATTGTTTATTATATCTTTATTATACATATTATAAACATTATATATATATATATATAATATTTTGTGTATCGCTGTCTCTTCCCATGTTACAGACTAGAAGCAGATGAAAATAGAGCAAGGTCAAGGAAAGAAGAGGTGTGTTGTGTTTGTGTACGCTAGTTGTAACATCTAAACAGGAACTACTTAGCCCTGTGTGTATATGGAGAGAAATTTATTGTCGTTATCTAATTTTGTCTTACATCATGTAGTCTAGCCTCTCTTCTAAAAAATGTTAAATTACAGGCTAAAGTTTGTCCTCCACCATGTAGTCAAATTCTCCATGCTACTACAGAATGTTAAATTACAGGCTAAAGTTTGTCCTCCATCATGTAGTCAAATTCTCCATGCTACTACAGAATGTTAAATTACAGGCTAAAGTTTGTCCTCCGCCATGTAGTCAAATTCTCCATGCTGCTACAGAATGTTAAATTACAGGCTAAAGTTTGTCCTCCATCATGTAGTCAAATTCTCCATCCTACTACAGAATGTTAAATTACAGGCTAAAGTTTGTCCTCCATCATGTAGTCAAATTCTCCATCCTACTACAGAATGTTAAATTACAGGCTAAAGTTTGTCTTACTTCATGTACTGTCATTCTTCTCCCCCAGTCTTATGACATCATATAGTCAACACTCACACCCCCAAAATGGTCAGTTATCAGACAGAATAGTCAGAGTCTTGAAAGACTTTTCTTTGATTATCATTGAACATTTTTACCTGGACATATTCAGCTTGCAGTTTTCTTGTTTATTTTATCATACTGTGTCTAGAAGCTATTTTTCTTTGAGAGGAAACTTTCTTCATGTTAACTAACTGTAGACTGACAGCCCACACCCTGGGCACTCTCATATGTGCTCCGTCCATCATTCCAGCATCCGCTGTAGTATGTGCCTGCTAGTGGAGCCAGTCACACACTGGTTGTGGGTCACTTGCACTAAACCAGTTCTTTCAGAAAATGTCCACTTCCCTGCTTACCCCCCCCCCCCCAACTTGATCATATTTTAGGGTATGTTGTGATAGGAAAACTATAGAGGCATCTCCCTGCTCTCAATACCCAGCAAGGTCTTCAGCAGGATTCTGCTAAATAGAATCAAAACATCAGTAGATAGTAAACTAAGAGAAGAGCAAGCTGGGTTTCAGGCAAGGAAGATTCTGTACTAACCACATTGCTACATGCGAATAATAGTAGAACAGTCAATGGAGTGGAATTCTTTGCTGTTAGTTACATTCATTGATTACAAGAAGGCATTTAATAGTTTAGATCATAGAATGCTGTGGAAACTACTGGAACACTATGGTATCCTAGCCAAGATAACAAAGCTTATAAAGACCATAGAATTGTGCATTGAGGAAGTCTCACAGAAAGTTTAAAAGTGGTAATGGGCGTGTGACAGGGATGTTTGCTATCACCATTCCTGTTTCTTCTAGCAATTGATTGGACCATGAAAACTACCACACAAAGAAAAAGAAATGAGATACAATGGACATTGTGGAACCAATCAGAAGATCTTGACTTTGCAGATGATGTGGCACTTCTGGCACACAGCCACACACAAATGCAAGAGAAACTTCATATCTTAAGCAAGAATTCAGCTAAACTGGGACTATATATTATCAGACAAGAAACAAAGATAATGAAAAGTAATAGTGCAAGCAATAGCCTCATGGTAATTGAGGGAGTGCCAGTTGAGGAAGTAGAGTGTTTCATATATTTAGGCAGCATAGTGGATAAATACGGGGGAGCGGAAAAGGATGTTAAAGCTAGAATAACCAAGGCCAGGACAGCATTTATCCAACTTAACAAAATAAGGTCATCTAAGAACATCGAAACAAGAACCAAACTTAGGCTTTTCAGTACAAACGTAAAAACTGTCCTACTATATGGTTCAGAGACATGGCTTATGACCATGACAATACAACAGAGGATACAAACATTCATGAACTACTGCTTGAGGAGGATTTTAAACATTAACTCTTCCCATGCCGCAGGAAAAAAAAACGTGGATGTTCCCGTCCGTGCCACACAAAAAGCGCGGATCTTGATATGTATAGGGGGTATAGTTGTAAAAGTGAATGTACAAAGATTTCCACTTTAAAGTATACATATTATGCATGAAAATAGTTGTAAATGTAAGAAGATTTCATAAATGAAGAGTTTTTTTAGGAAAAAAGAAGTAGTGTGATGATTTTAGCTGATAATTGTATAATGCTTACCATCGGTGATGCCTAGATGTACGTTTGCCATCTACAATTTCCAGATCTACTTAAATTTTCGCCCAATCTCGAGTGCTGGCATTCTTACTAAAATAATGTCTGAAATAACCTTTTGACTACTTCTCCAGTTCATTTAATAGGTCTAGATGTACTTGGGGTACATTCATGAACAGCGTTCTGGTCATAGGACATGTCCTTATGCCTCAGAAATCACAACAAATATTGAAATTTCTCAGTTAAAAACATTGATTTCACTCGGTTGTTAGCCACGCTTTGGATTGAACTATGAAAGGTCACCAGACATGCGCAGATAAATCATGTACAATAAAAAGTTACAATAGTTTTATGCTGCAACGAAACAAACCTCGCTGTAACATGAATGGCAGGCACTAGACTAACAGGAAGACTTCACTATAGTGTGGATGGCAGGGAAAGAGTTAAATGGCAGGGCAAGATCAGGAATGAGGAGGTCTGGGAAAGGGCAGGACAAGAACCTATGAACCTACAAGTCATGTTTAGAAAGTGGAGGTGCATTGACCACACACTGAGGAAACTTGACACTGACATAATAAGATAGTCACTGACATGAAATCCTCAAGGAAATAGAAAATGAGGAAGACCTAGGCTTACTTGGAGAAGAGAAATGATGACAGTGCTTAGAGACAAGGGATACACATGGAAGGAAGCAGAGAATAATTCCAAGAACAGGGATGACTGGAGAGCCTTTATCTGTGGTCTGTGCTCTCAAGAGAGTGAAAGGTGATGATGATGATGATGTGATAGGAAAAGCTATACTAGTTGTGCACAAACTTTTGTCCTCACAAAGCTTATGTCAGCCTGCTTTAATTTTTTGTTTGTTTCTATTTCTAAAAGCTGTTATAAGGGTTATTAACATTTTAAAAAATTAACTATTTTACTATATGTATACATTTTGTTGTAATATTTATTATATAATTAAATTTACAGATGAATACATAACATACATAGAATAACATAAATTTTTTTCTATATTTATTTATGTTTTCAGTCATACCATAGGTATATCCACAATAACAGACAACCACCAGAACATACATAAAGTATAAGACAAGCACAGGAATACAAATAAAAATAAAATACAAGGGGCGTTCAGAAAGCATTGCACCACATCATTTTTCTCAGGAGGTGTTTATTCAAAAAGCATGAAATTTATACACAGTATACATGGATATGTCATGTAAAAATCAGTATTATTCAACATAATCCCCATCAACTTGTATGGCTTTATGCCAGCGCGAAACAAGTGCATGTATTCCTAGCCCATACCAGATTTTCATCTACGATACATTCATGTGATGATCATGATAACATTTTGTTACATTATTGCCGCTTACATAACATTCATGTGGTAACCATGATAACATTTTGTTACATTATTACAGCTTATATAACATTCATGTGGTAACCATGATAACATTTTGTTACATTATTACAGCTTACATAACATTCATGTGGTAACCATGATAACATTTTGTTACATTATTACAGCTTATATAACAAGGTAAAGGGCTCCCCTTGGTGGTGGAGAAAGAAGCCTGTTTTCATTTTGTTAGAGCCTCTGCTAGGATTTAACAAGGCTACAGTAGCTAACTCCCATCCAGTATAATGCCTTTATTACAACATCTTCATGATGGCATTAGCTGTCAGAACTCCCTAGTTTGTACATACATTCTACCTTTCTGGTAGAATCAGAAAACCTTAGTGACACTTTGAGACAACTTTGGTGACATACTTAGAAACCTTGATGACACTTTGAGACAACTTTTAGTGACATAGTTAGAAAACTTGATGACACCTTTAGACAACTTTGGTAACATAGTTAGAAACATTGATGACACTTTCAGACAACTTTGGTGACATAGAAACCTTGATGACACTGAGCACATCTTATGTATCACAGGAAGCCTGGCTGGTTGTTCGCTGGCTTCAGCTTCAGGTTTTGCTGCTGGCTGTGGTGTCAGGTCGTGACTTGACGGGAGCGTCTGTTGTCAATGGCAACGATAACAACCCAGATGAAAACAGTGACAATAACAAGTCCAAGCATAAACCAGTGGAGCTGATGAAGCAACGAATGTCAGAGCTGCAGGAGTTTGCTAGTCAGTGCGAGGAGTTTAAGGAACCTAAACAGGTAAATATACCAGCCAGCTTGTCCTCTTGTCCTTCTACAGGGTGAAACAGAGAGAGAGAGAGAGACTGACACAGGGAGAGTGAGAGAGGACAAGAGGTTTTTGACTTGGATTGTCTGTCTCTGGGCTTGTCCATGACTAGTAATGGCATTATGTCTTTTAAAGTTTTTTTTTAAAATTGTGGTTTCCTATAGAGAGCATCTTAACACAGGAGGTAGAAAAATAAGATATAATTTGTTGATAGGACAGATGAAGAAAATAGAAGAAAACTAAAACAGTGTGTCAGGGATGTCCATACATAGAAGTCCTAGATTTCATTGTGAGAGGAGATATAAGGAACAGTTCTCATTGATTATATGGTTGACTTGTTAGCAGTGGTAGTAGTGTCCCTTCATTCATTGTAGTAGAAGTAGTGTCCCTTCGTTCATGGTAGTAGAGGCCGTGTCATTTCACTCATTTGTGACTGTGGGATAATTCACCTGTGAAACTTTTCCTGCACATTTTGCCTGCTGTTGCTGTTCTCCTGTCCCTCTCTTCTGTGCATGGTACAGAGGTTTTCTTCGCTGTACCCGAGTTGATTTAGGATAAGTTTCTGCTTAGAATGTTTGTCAGTATGCACGAATAATTAGTGTGTAAGTGTATAAAACTAAGTATATAACTGTATGTGAGAAACACATAAATGCCTTTGAATGTAAGTGCTACAGAAGAGTTCTTCAGATATCATGGACACAGAAAGAACAAATATATCCATACTACAAGAACTTAATATTGAAGAAGATTGTCTAGTAAAGAGGAACAGAGAAAACTTAAATATTTTGGACATATTAAATGTTATGAGAATTTAGAGAATACTGTCTTGCAAGGGTACATAAAGAAAGAGGAAAACCAGGGCGAAGATGGCTGCAAGACATTGTTTATAATCTGCAAATGGATGCATCAGCACCAGGACATCTTGCTTACAACCAAGAGGCCTACAGGAGAGCTGTTAGGGAAGCAAAGTTATGCAAGGGACATGTGAATGACTGACTGACTGAAGCCATTGCCATAAAGCTGTGATTACTCGCAACATCTTCTCTGATCCACCCCTGTTAGCATACAAATAAGAACTAAATCTTAAGGACATCCTTGTCCATGGCCACTTGAAGCAGAACCTTGTATATGTTGGCACTAGAAAATGTAACTGCCCTTGCTGTGTTACCTGCCCTGTAGTCTGGGAAACTAAAATTCCCTTCTTCCACAATCATAATCCCTCTGCACTAAGTCCCACTCTTTTCTCACCTGTTACAAATAGTTCAGGACCTCCTCACAGACTACGACCCTCTACCCCTACTACAATCACATATTTCACCTTCTCCCGGCTAGATCACCATTGTATCACTCTTTCCTCTCCATGATTTCCCCACCCACCACCCTCAGTTACGACCCACCTGTCACATATCCCAAGTCTCCATTAAAAACTGTGTACACTCCACCATGCGCATTTCTGGCACATAGCTTTGGACAAGCCACAGCTTCTTACAAGTTACAGCTAAGTGCTCTATTCATTTTATTTGAATTTTTTTTTTTTTTTTATCATAGCATTCATGTGAATTTATATTTTATCTCCTCTCACTATTTCTACGTCATGTGTCTTTTTTGTATGATTAAGACTCACGGCAAAACATGACAACTGTGTACTCGTTAAGTAATAAAGCTGTTCCTGATTTTTTCCTAGTTTATACATTTTACTTCTAGACACAAGATGTTGGCTTAGATTAGATCAGTGATGTAGGAATTGATTACTCTTCCATGATAGTGCAACCCACTGACAAGCTGACTTTTTGTGTGTAATGTGGGAAGTAAAACCAAGTTTTAGCCTTCAAACTGCCAGAATAGGTGCCTGTGTTTTAAGATGTTTGTGGTGGTGTTGGTTGCACTTGCAACTAACAATTTGTCTCTTCCATCATGTGAGCAGATGTCATCACAAGTAATATTTGCACTATGTTAAATCTCACAGTTACCTTCTCTTTCCACAGTACCATATAGTACAAGGTCCATTTAGAACAAGAATATCAGAACTGTTATGTGGTCCACACATATCCCTGCTGGCCCACATGGTGGACTGCGTAGAATATGTACATATCTTGAACAGTCACGGCTTAGGTAAGCTCTTCTCTCTATAGTCTTGTGTGTATCTTAGTTGGACCTTGTGGTCATGGTATCATGATAGAAAATAGCACTGACGTGGGATGAGCTGGTCAGATTAGACAGTTCACACCAGCTGATTAATAAATGTTTCATTACATTTTGGTTTCTCATTTTGTATGTTTCTGTGTAGTCCTGTTAACCTAAGCAAAATTTACTTTCTGTTTTATGAAAAAAGTGACTTAAAAAATTGTACTTTTTTAATTAATAAACACATATCTGTGATTGTGTACAATTATTTAAATTTGTTGATTGTTGTAGAGTGTACTAACCAGAGAGTAGAAGTTACAGTGTTATCTCTTGAACATATACTTAGAATATTTGAATATCTGCAGTAGGTGGAGCTGTGCCTTTGTTTAGAAAATGGAGTAGGATAATGCAGGATAAAATAAATTCTTAGCTTTTTGCTGAAAAATGCAAAGAAAAAAATAGAAGGAAGCCAAGAGAAAAATATCTCGGTGGACTGACCAAGTGGCATGGATGAAGAAAAGCATCTAAGTTGATTGGAAAAACACCAAAGATAGCACAAGATGGAGAAGTGCAGTTGCCAGTGCTGTCCAGCATGACACATAATGGATGAATTTTTACTGTTGGAATATTCTTGAAGGTGACTAAATTATTATAGTATGTGGATACCACAGTGAGAGGAGAACAAGCATGATTTCAAAGAGGGAGAAGCTGTCTCGACCATATCTTTACTCTAAGAATAATACTTGAAGAACATATTGAAAACAGAAACCATTAATACTGAACTTCATAGACTTTAAAAAGGCATTTGATAGCATACACAGAGATTCATTGTGGAGAATTTTAAGAATATATGGAATACCATCTAAATTGTCAACATCATTAAGGACCACTACAATGGATATGTTTATGCAGTAAACACAAAAGAGGGTATCAGTGAATGGTTCCAGTTTGAAACAGGCACAAAACAAGGATATGATTATCTCTCTTGCTTTTTGGAATTCCTATAGACTTTATAATGAAAAGATCCTGTACAGGTAAACTGAGCATTGATTGGATACATGGGACCCAACTAGAAGATCTTGATTTTGCAGATGACATAACTATTATCAGTGACAATGTGAATTTGATGCAAGAAAAAACAGATACCCTGTCTTCAAAGGCTAGTAATATAGGACTTGAAATTAACAAGTAAAAAAAAATAATGAAACTTCCCATTAATCAAGAAGGAAAAATATACGTAGAAGGAACAGCTGTTAAAGAAGTCAACCAGTTTGCATACCTCAGCAGCTACATAGACCAGGATGGTGATGCTAGAAAGGAAGTTAGAATTAGAATCATAAATGCAGCATTGACCTTCAAGAATCTTGAGAACGTATGGCACTAAAAAGTTATAAGCACAAAAACCAAGTTAGGATTATTCAATTCAGATTTAACATCGACCCTCATTTATGCATGCAAAAACTGGGAAAACAGCTAAAAAAATAGACAAGAAGTTAGACTCTTTTGAAAACAAATGCCTAAGAAAAATACTCAGTATGAAGTGGAATACAACACAGAGATAAGGCAGAAGAATGAATAACAACCTCTTCATGGATGATCAGAAAAAAAGGAGATGGACATATATTGATCACATGATGAGAAGAAACAGTCAGAGAATCCCAAAACAAACTATCAAGTGGAACACAACAGGCCAAATAAACAGAGGTCAACCACATGAAAGTCTAAAGAGGGCATTGTTAAGAGGCCAAAACTGTAGCCATAAAATCCCTTGATAAGATTGAAAGCTCGCCAAAAACAGTAATTCTTTCAAACTATCTTGCGAACCCTATGTGATGTTTAACAGCATGGGAAGGATGTAAGATGTAAGAAGATGTTTTGAACATTCTAACACATATTTATGTTAGTCAAGGTGACATCTACTTCAGTCTGGCCTGCACTTCACTTCATGTAGACAGTCTGGCCAAACTCCTCACACAAAAACTTTACAAATACTTTCTTGACACAGACACTAGGAAAACATACTACACATCACAAATACAAACACACTTGGATTACTGTTCCACAATCTGGGATGATGGTTGCTCCATGTCAGACATGAAAAGACTACTCACTCCAGAAACCAGCAGTAAAGCTTATAAACAAACATGTAGCACATATTACAAATAAGGACAGACATCTTGACATTCTACCCCTCAAGAAGAGATTTCTTTTCAACAAGGCCAAGTTAATTCATAAAATTCTATCACACAGTGCTCCACCCTATCTGTAGTCATTGTTCAAATCCAACCCAAAACGCAGCCAATGCTTAATCATTTGTATTCTCCCAAAACCAAGGCTTGACATGTTTAAAAAAAGCTTCTCTTACTCAGCTGCCCACTTTTGGAATGCCCTATCAACTCCTGTAAAACTTATAAGTAATATTCATTCTTATAACTTCAGACTTTGTCAGTATCCATTTGAGATGGACTATACGCCTCCCTAATATGTATTTGTGTTCGTGCATACTTTATATATGTGTATAAATAGGTGTAGGTATTTATATGTATGTGCGTATATATGTATATATGCATGTGATTATGTGTATACATATATATTGGTATATGTGTGTATGTGCATGTTTTTATGTGTATATGTGTGAACATGTGTGTATATGTACATCTCTCTCTCTCTCTCTCTGAACCTTAAGTGCCCAGGGCACATGGGGCTTCTGCAAGGGTTTTCCACAAATGCCTGTCTTTCGCCTTTTTTTCTGCTCTTGCCCAGGTGAGCCCTCTATTGCTCAACATCCTTTCTGTTGTTCTTCTCCATGTCTCCTTTGGTCTACCCTTACTTCTGTTCCCCTGTGGTGTCCATCTTAGTGCTATTTTTGGTAGTGAGTTGTCAGTCATTCGGAGCACATGTCCCAACCATCGCCAGCGTCTGTCCTCAATAATTGTTGTCAGTGGTTTCATCTGCATTTCTGCCAATAAGATGTTATTTCTTATGGTGTTTGGCCAAAATATTTTTTTAATTCTACGTAAACATTTAGTCTGGAAAGAATTCAACTTGTTTTCTATGGTTTTGGTGATTTTCCAGCATTCACTTCCATAGAGTAGTACACTTAGAACATTACTCTTAAATATCCTGATTTTCATATTTATGCTTAGTTTATTTGATTTCCATATATTCTGTAGCATTGCAAAAGCCTGGTTTGCTCTAGTAAGTCTGCTGTTGATGTCTTCTGTGCTGTCTCCATTTTCTACTACTCTGCTGCCAAGGTATACAAATTCGTTGACCTCCTCCACTAACTTGTTATCTACTCTGAGTACATCTCTGTTGTTCACATTTTGCTTCATTAACTTTGTCTTTCCTACGTTGATCTTTAGTCCTATGTTGTTTGCATTCTGGGTTAACTTGTTTATTTTATCTTGCATATCTTTGTGACTGCTTGATAATAGACAAATGTCGTCCGCAAAGTCAAGGTCCTCCAGCACTGTGTTAAGGGTCCATTGTAATCCCCTGCGTTTGTCTGATGTTGCCTCCTTCATTAACCAGTCGTATATGTACATGTGTGGATGTATTTGTATATATGTGGTATATGTGCGTGAATATAATCTATATATGTTTGGTTATATGAAAAGTATAGGTGTATGTAAAGTCTAAATTAGTTTAACGTATGACTTGATTGCTGTATTTATTATATTGCTGTTCTATAAATTTGTTAGTTTATATTGATGAATATGACAATGTAATAAAGTTTATTTCATGTAGTTACATAAAGCAGAATGTGGGGTGTATGGAAAGAAAGGGTTTATTTATTTACTTATTCATTTTTTGCTTTTTCATGCATATTATGTTCAACAACTAATGTTGAATATCTGTGACTGAATGAAAGTTGTCTGATGAAGGGCAGAATGGTAGATAGGCCTGCGTGCCCAATTCTTAACCCTTTCAAAATAGTCTGTCCATTCGTTTGTTCAGTCAGGCCTGCACTTCAGCCTGATGTGCACTTCATTTCAGCCTGGTGTGCACTTCACTTCAGTCTGGCCTGCACTTCACTTAGGCCTGTCCTGCACACTACAGTCAGGCCTGCACTTCACTTAGGCCTGTCCTGTACACTTCAGTCTGGCCTGCACTTCACTTAGGCCTGTCCTGTACACATCAGACATGCCTGCACTTCACTTAGGCCTGTCTTGTACACTTCAGTCTGGCCTGCACTTCACGTAGGCCTGTCCTGCACACTTCAGTCTGGCCTGCACTTCACTTAGCCCTGTCCTGCACACTTCAGTCAGGCCTGCATACTTCATTCTGGCCTGCACTTCACTTAGGCCTGTCCTGCACACTTCAATCTGGCCTGCACTTCACTTAGCCCTGTCCTGCACACTTCAATCTGGCCTGCACTTCACTTAGCCCTGTCCTGCACACTTCAGTCTGGCCTGCACTTCACTTAGGCCTGTCCTGTACACTTCAGTCTGGCCTGCACTTCACTTAGGCCTGTCCTGTACACTTCAGTCTGGCCTGCACTTCACTTAGGCCTGTCCTGCACACTTCATTCTGGCCTGCACTTCACTTAGGCCTGTCCTGCACACTTCATTCTGGCCTGCACTTCACTTAGGCCTGTCCTGTACACTTCAGTCTGGCCTGCACTTCACTTAAGCCTGTCCTGTACACTTCATTCTGGCCTGCACTTCACTTAGGCCTGTCCTGCACACTTCAGTCTGGCCTGCACTTCACTTAGGACTGTCCTGTACACTTCAGTCTGGCCTGCACTTCACTTAGGCCTGTCCTGTACACTTCAGTCAGACCTGCACTTCACTTAGGCCTGTCCTGTACACTTCAGTCTGGCCCGCACTTCACTTAGGCCTGTCCTGTACACTTCAGTCAGACCTGCACTTCACTTAGGCCTGTCCTGTACACTTCAGTCTGGCCTGCACTTCACTTAGGCCTGTCCTGTACACTTCAGTCTGACCTGCACTTCACTTAGGCTTGTCTTGCACACTTCAGTCTGGCCTGCACTTCACTTAGGCCTGTCCTGCACACTTCACTTCAGCCCAGCGTGCACTTCACTTCAGCATGGCATGCACTTCAGCCTGTCCTGCAGTGAAGCTTGATAAGATATAATAGGTCTGGTCTGGGAAACTTGGAAAAGCCTTGCAGTCTGTCGCATACAGGAGGAACACTAACCAGTCAAATAGCTCAGCTGCAACCAGTGAAAGAACTCATCAGATTATCAGTGAAAGAACTCATCAAATTATCAGTGAAAAAACTCGTCATCAGATAATGAAATAAGCCATCACCAGCTAACTTATTTTCTCCCTGCCGGAACACAAGCAGAGCAGCAGACGTACCCTTACATATGAATGTTAGTGCTTGTTATAACCAGTATTCACAGAGCTTGTGTTGAATCACTGATTGTGTTTTACCACTTTCTCCCTACCAGAAACAGTAAATGCAGACAAAGAAGCTTCTTGGAACAAAGTGAAAGAATGTGCATCAAGTAAGCTCAAAGTTGTCAAGCATCTTTTCCATTCACTCTTCTGTCTTAAATGTCTGTAACTTTAATGCAGGGGCATTTTCTTAATAATCCTTCTAAATGCTGTGTGTTTGTAAGGCTGCTAGCAGAAGAATGAATGATTAAGAAAAGCCAGTGACAGAGAGGTTGTTTCCCCCTACACTTCAATCAGTCCTGTATACATGACCTGATATGTTGATGGAAACAACCATTTATGTTGTTCATTCACTCGTAGCTGTTACAGTAAATTCTAGTGTGTTTAGGTTTGCCGGTCCTAGCTGTCCCATTTTTTATGGCTGGGTTTACTGAGCGGGTCCCAAGCTCGCTGTCTTCACATGAAAAGCTGCTTTTCTATTGATTTAGTCACTCCCAGTCTCGTTAGAGAGGTAACATCATAAAAATGTTATATGTGAACCTATTTTGTGTTCACCCACATTTTATGAGGCAGAAAATTCCACCAGGCACATATTCAGATGTGCCTCTAAGGCATGAGAGGATTACCTTTACCTTTTTTTTTTTTTTAATGATGAAGCTTGAGCTTAGAACAGACATTCTGTGCAGCTAGCAGCAGGGCAGTGAGTAAACATCAGGGCAGAAGTTTACCATAAACCAGTTAGATATGTCCTGTGTGCAGCTAACAGCAGGGCAGTGAGTAAATATCAGGTCAGAAGTTTACCATAAACCAGTTAGATATGTCCTGTGTGCAGCTAACAGCAGGGCAGTGAGTAAATGTCAGGGCAGAAGTTTACCATAAACCAGTTAGATACGTCCTGTGTGCAGCTAACAGCAGGGCAGTGAGTAAATGTCAGGGCAGAAGTTTACCATAAACCAGTTAGATACGTCCTGTGTGCAGCTAACAGCAGGGCAGTGAGTAAATATCAGGGCAGAAGTTTACCATAAACCAGTTAGATACGTCCTGTGTGCAGCTAACAGCAGGGCAGTGAGTAAATGTCAGGGCAGAAGTTTACCATAAACCAGTTAGATACGTCCTGTGTGCAGCTAACAGCAGGGCAGTGAGTAAATATCAGGTCAGAAGTTTACCATAAACCAGTTAGATACATCCTGTGTGCAGGTAGCAGCAGGGCAGTGAGTAAATATCAGGGCTCATAAGCATTGTGAGGTATAGTTGATGCAGCAGTTTATGTCTTATACACATACAGAGTTGACTTGTAGAATGAAGCAAGAGCCTGGCATCAGGACCTGAAGAGAGCTGTAGGCTAGCTCATTCAGCCTAGGTTTGTCATCACCAGGCACTTGGAGATTGAAAGGAGGAGAAGCTTTTTCTCTCCGGGGGATATGTCATCAAAGTTCCCCCGATATGTCATCAAAGTTCCCCCGAGTTCCCAGATAGTTTTGTTCAGTATCTGTCATGTTTCTACATGTAACCCCAGCAGGTAAAGATTGTCTTGTGTCTTTCACAGAACTTTTAGTTAAAAATGTGGGAGGTTTGCTCAAGGATGTCAATGGAAAACAACAGCTGGACTCATCTGCTTTAGAACAGTTGGTGGCTTCAGTGGAGGTTTGTGGACATTCGTCTTTTCATTGTCCGTCTGTGCGTACAGGTTTTTGGTTTTTTGGTTTTTTTTTTTAAACTAAATTTACCCAGATTTCTAAATAAAAGCTAAATAAGCAGATGTGACCTGTTAAAAATCTATGTTAAAGGAATCTTGGCTGACTTTTATCTACAGTGTATGTAAGCTGCTCATCCCATCCACCAGATAAGTTCCTGACCCCTAACAGAAAAATGGAAATATAGTTTCTTGACAGTAAAAATAATTGATATTTCTGGACATGAAAGGCACATTTCTTTCACTTTTACCAAGCACACGGAGGTGCTGAAAGTGTGAACATAAGAATATAAGGAACAAGGATTTGCTAGAGTTAATTATTGGTGGAATGCTGATAAGTTGATCTCCAGATTGTAAGCTCAGTTTATAACTGCTGAGAGGCTAAAAAAAGAATAGGATCCAGCTGAATGTCAAAACTGGTCAGTAAATTGACTTATCCTGTTTATGTGGTAAATGATCAGAAATTTAGGGTTACTGTTTAAATCTCAGAAAACTGTCTCATCCTCCTCATGTTTACTGTTTAAATCTCAGAAAACTGTCTCATCCTCCTCATGTTTACTATTTAAATCTCAGAAAGCTGTCTCATCCTCCTCATGTTTACTGTTTAAATCTCAGAAAACTGTCTCATCCTCCTCATGTTTACTATTTAAATCTCAGAAAGCTGTCTCATCCTCCTCATGTTTACTGTTTAAATCTCAGAAAGCTGTCTCATCCTCCTCATGTTTACTATTTAAATCTCAGAAAGCTGTCTCATCCTCCTCATGTTTACTATTTAAATCTCAGAAAACTCTCTCATCCTCCTCATGTTTACTATTTAAATCTCAGAAAACTCACTCATCCTTCATGTTGGTGACCTAAGATGTTGAGGACCTGGGGTCATGCTCACAGAAATTAAAAAGCAACTTGTTATCTGTACTGGGCCTGTTAGGTTTATGGCAGTAACACTCCTTCAGTGTGCTCTGTCATTCTTTGTTGTGCAACATTTTATTTATGCATTTTAATATTTAAAAACTGTAAAGGTAATCCTGTCATGCCTTAGAGGCACATAGGGATATGGTGCTAGTGGCCATGTAACTACAAGCTGAGCTTTGTTACAGCTAGGGCCCTGGCTGAATAACTTCAGACTCATGACACATTTAAAAGTGTTGACCAGTCCCACAGTACAGCTGCTATCATACATGATAATTGCCACATTCAAACAGAATCTGGAGGCTAAATCTGATCTTGAGGAATTTCTTCCATTCTTAAAAGAGTTGCTGTCAAGAAACAGACACTGTTATCAGACCCAGTGATCCACAGATGATCAAGATCTCCCTTTATGTCTAGTTCTCCTCCCAGGTTACAGGTTTTTCTGTCTTTTATACCTGAGCACTATGATATCATTGTGCTTGCCAGTGTGTTGTGTTGAACATTTTGTGTCATGTGTTTGAGTGAGTAAATATCAGGGCAGAAGTTTACCATAAACCAGTTAGATATGTCCTGTGTGCAGCTAACAGCAGGGCAGTGAGTAAATATCAGGGCAGAAGTTTACCATAACCAGTTAGATATGTCCTGTGTGCAGCTAACAGCAGGGCAGTGAGTAAATATCAGGGCAGAAGTTTACCATAAACCAGTTAGATAGTCCTGTGTGCAGCTAACAGCAGGGCAGTGAGTAAACATCAGGGCAGAAGTTTACCATAAACCAGTTAGATATGTCCTGTGCAGCTAACAGCAGGGCAGTGAGTAAACGTCAGGGCAGAAGTTTACCATAAACCAGTTAGATATGTCCTGTGTGCAGCTAACAGCAGGGCAGTGAGTAAATGTCAGGGCAGAAGTTTACCATAACCAGTTAGATACGTCCTGTGTGCAGCTAACAGCAGGGCAGTGAGTAAATGTCAGGGCAGAAGTTTACCATAAACCAGTTAGATACGTCCTGTGTGCAGCTAACAGCAGGGCAGTGAGTAAATATCAGGGCAGAAGTTTACCATAAACCAGTTAGATATGTCCTGTGTGCAGCTAACAGCAGGGCAGTGAGTAAATATCAGGGCAGAAGTTTACCATAAACCAGTTAGATATGTCCTGTGTGCAGCTAACAGCAGGGCAGTGAGTAAATATCAGGGCAGAAGTTTACCATAAACCAGTTAGATATGTCCTGTGTGCAGCTAACAGCAGGGCAGTGAGTAAACATCAGGGCAGAAGTTTACCATAAACCAGTTAGATATGTCCTGTGTGCAGCTAACAGCAGGGCAGTGAGTAAATGTCAGGGCAGAAGTTTACCATAAACCAGTTAGATATGTCCTGTGTGCAGCTAACAGCAGGGCAGTGAGTAAATGTCAGGGCAGAAGTTTACCATAAACCAGTTAGATATGTCCTGTGTGCAGCTAACAGCAGGGCAGTGAGTAAATGTCAGGGCAGAAGTTTACCATAAACCAGTTAGATATGTCCTGTGTGCAGCTAACAGCAGGGCAGTGAGTAAATATCAGGGCAGAAGTTTACCATAAACCAGTTAGATATGTCCTGTGTGCAGCTAACAGCAGGGCAGTGAGTAAATATCAGGGCTCATAAGCATTGTGAGGTATAGTTGATGCAGCAGTTTATGTCTTATACACATACAGAGTTGACTTGTAGAATGAAGCAAGAGCCTGGCATCAGGACCTGAAGAGAGCTGTAGGCTAGCTCATTCAGCCTAGGTTTGTCATCACCAGGCACTTGGAGATTGAAAGGAGGAGAAGCTTTTTCTCTCTGGGGGATATGTCATCAAAGTTCCCCCGAGTCCCAGATAGTTTTGTTCAGTATCTGTCATGTTTCTACGTTTAACCCCAGCAGGTAAAGATTGTCTTGTTTCTTTCACAGAACTTTTAGTTAAAAATGTGGGAGGTTTGCTCAAGGATGTCAATGGAAAACGACAGCTGGACTCATCTGCTTTAGAACAGTTGGTGGCTTCAGTGGAGGTTTGTGGACATTCGTCTTTTCATTGTCCGTCTGTGCGTACAGGTTTTTGGGGGTTTTTTTTTTGTTTTTTTTAACTAAATTTACCCAGATTTCTAAATAAAAGCTAAATAAGCAGATGTGAACTGTTAAAAATCTATGTTAAAGGAATCTTGGCTGACTTTTATCTACAGTGTATGTAAGCTGCTCATCCCATCCACCCAATAAGTTCCTGATCCCTAACAGAAAAATAGAAATATAGTTTTTTGACAGTAAAAATAATTGATATTTCTGGACATAAAAGGCACATTTCTTTCACTTTTACCAAGCACACGGAGGTGCTGAAAGTATGAAGCAAAAGCAGAATATAAAGAACAAGGATTTGCTAGAGTTAATTATGGGTGGAATGCTGATAAGTGGATCTTCAGATTGTAAGCTCAGTTTGTAACTGCTGAGAGGCTAAAAAAGAATCCACCTGAATGTCAGAATTGGTCAGTAAATTGACTTATCTTGTTTATGTGGTAAATGATCAGAAATTCAGGGTTACAATTTAAATCTCAGAAAACTCACTCATCCTCCTCATGTTTACTATTTAAATCTCAGAAAACTCTCTCATCCTCCATGTTGGTGAGCTAAGATGTTCAGGACCTGGGGTCATGTTCACAGAAGTTAAGAAGCAACTTGTTATCTGTGCTGGGCCTGTTAGGTTTATGGCAGTAACACTCCTTCAGTCTGCTCTGTCATTCTTTGTTGTGCAACATTTTATTTATGCATTTTAATATTTAAAAACTGTAAAGGTAATCCTATCATGCCTTAGAGGCACATAGGGATATGGTGCTAGTGGCCATGTAACTACAAGCTGAGCTTTGTTACAGCTAGGGCCCTGGCTGAATAACTTCAGACTCATGACACATTTAAAAGTGTTGACCAGTCCCACAGTACAGCTGCTATCATACATGATTATTGCCACATTCAAACAGAATCTGGAGGCTAAATCTGATCTTGAGGAATTTCTTCCATTCTTAAAAGAGTTGCTGTCAAGAAACAGACACTGTTATCAGACCCAGTGATCCACAGATGATCAAGATCTCCCTTTATGTCTAGTTCTCCTCCCAGGTTACAGGTTTTTCTGTCTTTTATACCTGAGCACTATGATATCATTGTGCTTGCCAGTGTGTTGTGTTGAACATTTTGTCTCATGTGTTTGTTGTGTTGAACATTTTGTTTCATGTGTTTGTTGTGTTGAACATTTTGTCTCATGTGTTTGTTGTGTTGAACATTTTGTGTCATGTGTTTGTTGTGTTGAACATTTTGTCTCATGTGTTTGTTGTGTTGAACATTTTGTCTCATGTGTTTGTTGTGTTGAACATTTTGTCTCATGTGTTTGTTGTGTTGAACATTTTGTCTCATGTGTTTGTTGTGTTGAACATTTTGTCTCATGTGTTTGTTGTGTTGAACATTTTGTCTCATGTGTTTGTTGTGTTGAACATTTTGTTTCATGTGTTTGTTGTATTGAACATTTTGTGTCATGTGTTTGTTGTATTGAACATTTTGTTTTATGTGTTTGTTGTATTGAACATTTTGTGTCATGTGTTTGTTGTATTGAACATTTTGTGTCCTGTGTTTGTTGTATTGAACATTTTGTGTCATGTGTTTGTTGTATTGAACATTTTGTGTCATGTGTTTGTTGTATTGAACATTTTGTGTCATGTGTTTGTTGTATTGAACATTTTGTGTCATGTGTTTGTTGTATTGAACATTTTGTTTCATGTGTTTGTTGTATTGAACATTTTGTCTCATATGTTTGTTGTATTGAACATTTTGTGTCATGTGTTTGTTGTATTGAACATTTTGTCTCATGTGTTTGTTGTATTCAACATTTTGTCTCATATGCTTGTTCTATTGAACATTTTGTTTCATGTTTCTGAGCAGACAGTATCCTACTTGACAATACTAGCCGGTGTGTGCAATAGAGGTCTGAAACCTCTCAAAGCAAACTGGTCCAAGAAGTCAAAGAAACACAAAGGGCCATCCCTTCCCCAGGTAAAGTTGTTATTTGATGATGTCAGACTTGCAGTTTCTTTCATGAACTTAAATAAACCTGGTATCTTGCTGTAGAATGTCCCCAAGATACTCTAAACTTAATATCTTGCAGCATGGTATCATCAGGTTATCTTCACTTTCAGCCCAATTTAATGCTAATATCACAGGATCTTTTTTTCTCAAATCAATATAATACTGACATTGTTGGATCTTTCAATATAAACCATAGTGTACTGAAGTTTGTGTAGACATGTAGATTTCACTAGCAAAAGCGGCTGCATGTTTGTAAGCCTGGAATTCTGTATTATGATGGTATCCTTTCAGCCAGAAACATTTGACAACTTCAACAACTTGATCACAGAGTTATCTGCCATCACAAAAGAGCTGCACCAGACATCTGCTGGACTGGATCCTGTCTTCTCTTCTATAGACATTGCTTCTCTGCGTTTGGCAGATATACCAGATGAGGAAGAAGAGGTAAATATTCTTGCCTTAATTCTGTGTCTGATAGATAAAAGTTAGAGGAGTGCTAGGATGTCTGAATATAAGCAAATGATGGAAATAGCTATTCTCATCCATTTCTTTTGAAATAAATTCATTTACAAGGAATAACCAATTGGACACATGGGCACAAAAGTGTGTAGTAAATATACCATTGGCTTACTCTGTCTCTTGCTTTGATAACTTACATCCTTCGCGTACCGTCAAACGTCACATGGAGCCTGCATGGTAGTTCGCCAAGACGTCCTGTCTTCTGCGAGTTTTTCAGTCACATTAAGGGATGTTATGCACACTGAACTGGCTTCTCTTAACAATGCCCTTTTTTTCACGGCCGACCTCTTTTTCTTCAGCCTGTTGTGTTCCATTTGATAGCTTGTTTGGGGATTCTCTAATTGTTTCTTCTCATCACATGACCGACATATGTCCATATTCTTTTTCTGATCAACCATGAGACAGGTTGTTGTTTGCTCATCTGTCTGATTTCTGGGTTCTTGAATTCAATCATTTTATACCAAGAATTTTCCTTAGGCATTTGTTTTCGAAAGAATCTAATTTCTTGTCTGTTTCTTTAGTTGTTTTCCAGCTTTCACATACATAAATGAGGGTGGATATCACATTTGAATTGAATAATCTTAACTTGGTTTTTGTGCTTATAACTTTTGAATGCCATATGTTCTCAGGATTCTCGAAGGAGGTCAAAGCTGTTTTGGCAATTCGAATTCTAACTTCCTTTCTGGTGTCACCATCCTGGTCTATGTAGCTGCCGAGATATGCAAACTGGTTGACTTCTTCAACAGCTTTTCCTTTTACGTATATTTGTCCTTCATCGTTAATGAGAACCGTCATTATTTTTGTTTCATCTTTGTTAATTTCAAGTCCTATTTTACTAACCATTGAAGACAGGGTATCTGTTTTTACTTGCATTGATTTCATATTGTCACTGATAAGAGTTATGTCATCTGCAAAATCAAGATCTTCCAGTTGGGTCTCAGGTACCCAATCACTGCCTGTATTACCTTTGATAATACACTTGATTAAACCGATTGTCCATCCATCAGTACATTGTTGCTCTTGTCTCCTTTCAGTTCAGGTATGGGCTCTTGTACTTGATAAGAGCAGAATGTCTAATTATCTGTTTTGTATACTTTTCATACTTTCATGTTTTAATTGTACACATACACACATGCTCTCTGTTTCTCTCATGCACACACACACACTCAGACGCTTTTCAGTCATTTTTCTCTGTACTCACGTTTCTGTTTTCTTTTCCATAACTTTGTTTTTTTGTCTTTGTAGGGACTTCATGTTTTATTTCTTTGTGTATATATAAATGTATCTATTCTGCTAAATGCATACACAGTTCTTGATTGTTAGCTGAGACAGTAAATCATAGATTTGTTGTAACATGATTTGCTGAATGTTGTTTCTACAACAGCTTGAGAGGGAGGCCGAGCGACTTGTCTGGAGCAAGGTGGAGCGCAGCGTGCAACAATCATCAAGGGAGATTTGTGAGGTTCTCCATCATAAACAGTTTTACCTGAACATTTTGATGCTCTGATTCTAACTGATGGGCTCCTCTGTAATTCCACTTTGATAAAACTTTTAACAAATATGTGAATAGATAAATGAAATGTCTAAAGTTACAGCAACTTATTTTAAGGTATCTGAATATCCATAGTGAATAACAATTATCATGGTGACTTAGAGTTGACTAAGATAGTAAGTTATTTTATTGAAGCTGTTTCACATGTAATAATAAGTTGTGAACTCCAAATGTTGCGGAATGAAGTTCAGAGTCACATTAAAACAAGGGATAAAACTAAATGGACATATATCTCACAACAATGAACATTTTATGGTGGCCTCCTCTATGTCCTCCATCGGCATCATCCTGGGATAGGTTGACTGCAGTGAATCTCAGGATTAATCAATCCACAAAATTCTCACACAAGAATATTGTGTGCAGACCCAAACTGAAGTTTATGAAGAACTAAAATATTGCATGTCATCAACATGAATTGTGTGTTAAGAATTTACGAGTTGTAATCATTGGAATTTTCTGACTGAAGAAAGTAGCTGGAGTTATCCAAGTTTCTCTGGTACTGGAGCAGTCTTTCCACATGACACATGCCTTGAGTTTGATACAGTAGCTGAAGATTCAGGTGATAGAGAAGCACTAGAGTGACATGGATGTCATTGTAAAAACCCAGCACAAAGCAAATGATCTCATTATTTATGTTCCTTCACAGACGGAAGTAGAGTAACTTAAAGTACAGGAGCCCCGCTAGTGTAGTGGATGAAACACTGTCTTGCTGACCAGACCGCATGGTTTAGATTTCCACCCAGCACGGTTGAAGTCAAACTCTGGCTCACAGGGTTCACCCAGCATCAAGAGAAAATGGATACCAAGGTTAACGCTCGGAGAGGGAAGAGGAATGGCGCCGCTAGCTATGGAGTTGATGCTGATGGCGACCCTGGTCAGCAGTTTCTGGTCAGCTGCTGACTAGGTCGCAGAGAACTCATGGTTTGACCGTGTGCAGTGACGCTGGCTCACAGCTCATACCTTTACCTCTAGAGTACACTTCCTGTTTCTGAAGGCCAGGCCGTAACAAGGAAACATTGCTTTATTCTTTGACCTTCATATATTCCGTGCAGCAAAAACCCCCCAAAAAATCCTATCCGTAAGCTCCAACATGATCATAGTTTTGTTGTGGTTACCTTCATGAAAAAATAAAAGCTGTGTGGTGTAGACATTCCTTCTGCCTGTGAAGGTTCTGGGGTTGAGCTCAAGCACTGACACACCAGTCAACCCAGTGAAAAATTAGTACCTGCTACTTCAGTGTTTAGGAATCCTGAGACCAGGCACTTAGAAGCTGACCATTTAACAAGTGAACTCACTACCTTGTGTACCAGGGGGTCTGGCAAACTATGGCAAGTGGGCTGCGTACGGTCTTCAGCCATATTTTATCTGACTTGCCAAACATTTTATAAGTGGTTGAAATCAGCAGTACAGTTGTTATAACATTTCAGCAAATTTGACATTTCAGAGATGAAATAATGAAATTTTTCCAGAGACCTGCTTGTTTGATAAGAATCTGTAGTTAAAATTCTACAAACGTCGCCCGCTGATCTCGTAAATACATTTGATTGTACCATGTTTTCATGACCTCTAAAACCTGAATTTTTATATTTGTGCCCTACGTTTAAAAGCTTTCCAGGTCAAACACTACAGTATTAAAATTAAGATGATGTAGTCTAGGAATATGCTACATTACAGCTGCACAGGTAGTTTACTATGCTACTGGAGGAATGTTACATTTTTGTTGTAATTGTTCCTGTAATGTTGTTACATTTGATCTGGATATATAAGTAACAGCTCATTGCAATCATTGTAGCATTTCTTACAGTGAGGCTACATTTGTTGTGGGAATGCAGTAGCACATTTAATATAGAAATACTTATTGTTGTTCATACGTTTCAAAATCTACAACACTGCTATATACATTTTTTGTTTTACGTTGGCATTATTTA
The DNA here is from genome assembly GCA_009760885.1 of Achatina immaculata. Taxonomy (NCBI): domain Eukaryota; kingdom Metazoa; phylum Mollusca; class Gastropoda; order Stylommatophora; family Achatinidae; genus Lissachatina; species Lissachatina immaculata. The sequence goes on along the minus strand of CM019693.1, from coordinate 48,652,697 downwards.
TGCAGGTGTGAAGATAGATATATATAGATGTATTATGATGTGAGTAATCTGCAAGTAATCAAGATGAATCACAATGTGAGTAATCAGTGATTAATCAGTTCACTTTAATTAGTACTGAAACTGTGTAACAAATATACTGGCCTGAATGAGCACATCTCTCTTGTATCATTTCACAGTCATGTGTACAAGTTCACACTTGTGTCTTCACACGATATTCTGCTTTCCCCATCCTGCACTGACAGGTGTACAGTTTAGCGTGACTTGCCCTGCAGCTGCTAGATATTCTCATGTGTGTACATGTTTTCTAACTAGCACTCAAGTATTTTACATCTAATCTAATACACTTTGAAAATTAACTATGGCAGTTTAAAAATTAATAACCCTCAGATTTGGAACAGAATGATATGACTGCAGTTAATCTTTTACAAAATTTTAAAAAGCCATTTAAATGGGTGATGGTAGTGCAAGAGTTAATGCTCTAAACAATTTTAAAAAGTAAGAATTTGACAATTAAGCAGGCAGCGGCAGATCTTAAGGTGAGGGAATCTGCTTCCCTTCACCGGTAGAAAGCTAAACATCTGTCACGCTGGGTTAAGACAGACCATTTCTGAAATCAAAGATTATCGTCCTGTAGGGTGAGCTGCACTAGGACAGTACATTCAGACGTCAGTGCATGAAGGATATAAATAGGTATTCACATGAAAGTCAATTCTAGAGATGTGAAACATTGTCTGAACTGAAGTGGATTCAGTGCAAAAAAAACCCCAAAACAATTCAGCTTATTTTCTTCACCGACCACGTATGTGTGTAAATATAAATATGCGTCTATCAAAACCGTTGTATGTATTCTTATCATTTGCACAAGATATCATTGTTCTTGGCGCAGGAGCTCAGGTAAGACAGCATGTATTCATGTCATGGCACGGGGAGAGCTAGCAGCCTGCAAACACAAAATCTGCTTTGGGCTTACGCAGATCACTTGTTGAAATGACAGAAATTTTGGTTATGAAAAACTGAAGTAAGTGATATATTTAAAGAAAAAAATATTGTGCAGGGTTGATAAACATCACTTTGTAATATGTGTGGTATATTAATGTATCACAGTTAAAGCACCATTTATATGTATTGAACAAGATTGGTTAATATGAAAGATTGTGTATTATCTCACCAAATCATCAGTCATTTTTGTATTGCCAATGAAGACAGCAATGAGCTGGAGTTTGACAGACTGCTTACTTCAACCACTTTCCATGGTCACTTAGTGAGAGGAACATTCTAGCCTGACAGAAGGAATGAGTTTAGTCATCAGACATTGTGTCAGGGTGTAGAAGTCCAATCATTGCTGATCATGTCAGTCTGACCATCTGCTGAGGATATGGTGTCATTTTAGGAGGCAGTGAGGACAGGTTGGATGAGACACAGCACAAGCGCAGAGATACTGGGCCTTGTAACAGGACCAACACTGCTTGTTACTATAACGGAAGCAGTGAGGACAGGTTGGATGAGACACAGCACAAGCGCAGAGATACTGGGCCTTGTAACAGGACCAACACTGCTTGTTACTATAACGGAAGCAGTGAGGACAGGTTGGATGAGACACAGCACAAGCGCAGAGATACTGGGCCTTGTAACAGGACCAACACTGCTTGTTACTATAACCAGTTTTCCTTTTTAAATATTACTAGAATTGGGGAGCAGAAGTAAGGGTAGACCGAAAGAGACATGGAGAAGAACAACAGAAAGGATGTTGAGCGATAGAGGGCTCACCTGGGCAAGAGCAGAAAAAAAGGCGAAGGACAGGCATTTGTGGAAGACCCTTGCGGAGGCCCCATGTGCCCTGGGCACTTAAGGTTCAGAGAGAGATAGAGAGAATTGGCCGTGGGTGAAGTTTTTCAGGAAAATGACGTTCAAAATCTTCCATAAACATCCTTTCACATCAGTGGTTCCTAAAATGGATGGTATCATAATCTTCTGACAACAGCTGTGGACTACCTTTCTAGTCTGAGAACAGCTGTGGACTACCTTTCTAGTCTGACAGCAGCTGGGGACCCCTTATTAAAAATAAAACACTAGATCCCAGATAATTCTTATATTCTTTGTAATCAAACCAGTCAGTTTGCTGATCCATAGACCTACATAAATCCTTCATTGAACCCCCTGTGGATCCATGGAGCCCAGATTAAGAGCCAATGACAGTAGAGTGAAAAAAGTTTTTTGGGGGCTCTAAAGGATATTGATATGATGTGACTCAAAGGAGTAGCATCCTGGCCATGTTTGAGAAGCACTCTTCTACACCAGTGCTCTCTTGTCAGATAAAAAGTTGTTATTTCATACCCGCGTGAACTGACAACAATTGCCCTTGGTTTGGGCACATCTGCATAATGGGCAGATAGTGGCTACCTTGGAGATATAATCTCCTGGAATACCAAAAACTTTCTGAGAAGTGCCAAAGAAAACAGGAACTCATATGGAAACATGTCATGTGAAAAGTCCAGAGAACTCTCTGCAACCTGGTAGAAGTGTGGCGGTACCTGTGTGATGTGTGAATTTCAGCAGTCACAGTGAGTGTTATGTTGTGGATATATTGCTAGTATAGCCATGAACACAAGACAATCAGAGAGCCATAATCACATTTTTCTAAAGCTATGTAATCGTCAGCATAGTTGTGAATGCTACATAGACAGAGAGGCATCAAACAAGTAGAAAGAATGATCATCATCTACTTTATTAAGCATGAGACATCAGCACATTTTATCTCTGTATCAGTGCCAGTTTGAATAGAATGGTCAGCCATTTGTTCACTATAGTTTTATCTTACCGTACATTTTAATTTGTGTACAGTTTGAACCAATGATCATTTTAAAACATATGTAAAAAAAGACATTGAGTAAAACTTATCTATATCTGAAAATGTGTTCAGTACAGCAGATTTGATTTTTACCTTAAACCCAACAGATGAAAATGCTTCATCACACATTAGAAAGTTATGACTGACATCTTCATTGTTCTTCATAAACTTTAGCATTTCCTGGGAAAAAAAAATTTGATTGGTTCTCATCATGGTTTACCTGGATGTGTTCTCCTGAAAGGTCAGAATTTTGTAGGGATGTTAATGTAGGTCATGCATGAAGTGGTTGTATGTTTTCTTATAGAGAATTCTGGAGGCAGAGAAGATGAGACCAGGATTCTTACATCGTGATAATGGGTAGCATGTTCGGGGGTGTGCTGGCTTGTCTTCCTTGTCACAGCCACTGTTTCCCTTGTGGCCTGGAGGCTTCCTCTTTGAAGCACAAGCAGTCTCTTTTAAATAGCCTCAAGCAGATCTTGACGGCATGTGTCAGAACTGGCATTGTGCAGCTGTAAAAGTTTTTTTCTTTGTTGTATGCCTTGATAGCAACCATATTGATCACTGTTCACCGCTTCATTTCGACTGAGTGCTATAGAAGTGATAAGACAGTGAGAGCGGTTGCTGCTTCCCAACTTCAACCTAACCAGAGCAAACCAAATTAAAACCGGCCATTTTGTTGATTCACCATGAATTTAAGGCACCATTTTTCTAGTTGTGCTTGCTTGTGTAGCCATCTTTGTCATGCATTCAACCAGAGCCCAGCCATGCACTCTGCTGTAAGTCACCCACAAACATGTCACCAGTCTCAGTGACATCCTGGGGCTCGTCACGAAGTGCTGGTTTGATGTTTTTGTCCATGGCAGTAACAGACTGTAAGCTCCTGATTGATAAGTGTGTGTGGACTTGCTTGATATGAGCATCATAAGTTTGCTTTTCTCTTGTGCAGGTTTGCTGTAATAAGGCAGGTCTGTAAAGAGGAGTTAGATGTTTTCTAACATGAGGTTTTTATTTGTGCCAGATCTTTATGCAGCAGTGTCATGACACTTCCCTTATGTGTTTACAGTAAGATATCATTTCTCTTTCTCTTTCTCTCTCAGTTTTAAACAGTTTTTCTTTTTGAGCAATACTCTCCAAAGAGTTGTTTAAATTATCATATCTTTGTAAAATGCTTTCAGTCTGTATCTGTGTGTTAATGTTTTCTGAAGAGAAAGTGTGGGAGATATTTATTGTATGAGAAGTTTCTAGCAGTCGGAGATTTGAAGGTTCCTGCTTCCACTAGTACAGTGTTTACTTCATGCATTCTGTGGCGCTGATGGTTCTGCTTGTGTGAGGCTGGCATGCATGCTAAATGTCACATGCTATTGATGTATGTTAACATTTAGTGACATATTTTGAAAAATCAAGAGGTGTATGTTTATGTTGAGATTACCATACATTTTTTTTTAAAACCTTGTACAGTAATTTATGGAAGCTTACGTGTATGTGTTATTCAGAGTACTTATCAGGTGTTTTTTTTTTTCTTTCTGATTGTGTATGCTGCTGAAAGAGAAAAGTTGTGCAACTTAGCAACTCAGTCTTGTCATTGCTGGCACATTTATTTCTGGTGATGTTGGCAAAATGTTTAGATATTGGCTGTCTGAGTGGTGATGTTGATGAAAGGTTTAGATATTAGCTGTCTGAGTGGTGATGTTGATAAAAGACTTAGACGTTACTTTTGTGTGATAATCCTGATAAATGACATGTTATTGGTATTTGTGTTGATAAAGGGCTATGGTATTGGGTATTTCCAGATGCTGATAGAGCAGCCAAAGTTTATGTAGTTTTGGGTGGTTATTTTTATACCAGGAATCAAGTTCCTCTAAGCAAGTCTCATTCGCCGAGATACTCCACCGTGAATCAAGCTAGAACACGATGATAGTGGTTGAAGGTGAACATAGAAACGCTGGATTCTGCTGTCACTACATTTTGTACAAAGCACTGGCTACTTTCTTCACCAATGACAAACTGATATATTAAAAAAAAACATTGCTAAATCATGTAAGCTTGAACTAGTGGGAGCTCTTGGCTTTATATCCATGACTGCTGCATGCAGTACTTTTCTGTTGTATGCTTTGTCTAGGTTACTGTTTGTGTGTAAGAGTAATTATGGCAAGATTCCGAATATGACAGTCCATATTTCTAGGGCATGTTTTAAGAACAGGCAAACTGGAACACTTAATGAGAAAACCGGAGGGGAAAAGAGACAAAGAAAGAAGAAAGTTGACGGACTAAAAGACTGGCACAGAGCACAGTCCAAAACACAGCTTATAGAAAGAACAGAGGACAGGTGGTTGTGGAAATTAATGATGACCAAAACCTGATTGGCATGGGCCAGAGAGAGTTTGTGTATGAAGTGATTGTATGCTTTGTCTATGTTACTGTTTGTGTATGAAGTGATTGTATGCTTTGTCTATGTTACTGTTTGTGTATGAAGTGATTGTATGCTTTGTCTATGTTACTGTTTGTGTATGAAGTGATTGTATGCTTTGTCTATGTTACTGTTTGTGTATGAAGTGATTGTATGCTTTGTCTATGTTACTGTTTGTGTATGAAGTGATTGTATGCTTTGTCTATGTTACTGTTTGTGTATGAAGTGATTGTATGCTTTGTCTATGTTACTGTTTGTGTATGAAGTGATTTTATGTTTTGTCTAGGTTACTGTTTGTGTATGAAGTGATTGTATGCTTTGTCTAGGTTACTGTTTGTGTATGAAGTGATGTTTTTCATTTTTTCTGTATTTTTGATTATATATGAAATGATTGCATGTATTCTGCATGTAACTGCACATTACTGGATGGTAACGGAACTAACATAAGTTGTGTACAATCCCATAATAATAACCTGGAAGTTAGTGCAATGATGTAAGCTCATATTGTTTCTGTTTGCATTGTTATTGTTGTGTGGTCTGCTGGTAATGATGCATGTTTTCTTTCTCTGCATTTTCTGTGAGAGCTCTTCACTGTTTTCGTGTGTTTTTCTGTTTCTGCTAGCACTTGCCTGTGAGAATGAAACCATTTATCACAGCTATATGTTATATTATTTGTTTTAATTGTTATGATGATTGTTATTATATGGCACATCATTTTATAAACAGCAGATTTTAACCTAGAGGTTTGGAGGCTGACCACAGACAGGAGAGCACACAAACAGCCAAAGGCAATATCTGTTTCATTGTAGAGATTGCATACGTCACCTGTCTATGCAGACAAGCCGTTTAAGATCAGAGGTTTCACTTATAAGTGAATCATTTTTATTATTTGATGTATATGTGGCTTGTAGCATTGTGTACTGACTCATTATTTGTAAACTGAATGTCTGTATTTGCTGGAAGAGACTAAAACCCTGTGTGCAAACACCAGAATAATTGACAGTGATGTATGATCAGCCGGACAGCAGTAACAACAATACGGACACATTTTTAAAATAAAGCATGGGTGCACGTACACACACACATACATTGTGTACGTAAAAACAAAACCAACAGCATGTATGTCATTGCTTCTTGCCAGATCATGTCCACAATCTGTTTTCTCCTGTGTAGAAATATTATCAGGTACTGGTGGGATGCCACGCTGGCAGCCGGCGGCGTGAGGCTTGGAATGGTGTATGTTCTCATCAGAAAATTTCAGCAAGTTTTCCACATATTTCTACCAGTTACAACATTGGTTGATTATCACGTACAGAAAATAGTGTGTACTCAAGAGCATCTCCAGTATGTTTCACGTGTTAGTCATACAGCAAGGCCACAACAAAGAGAATGATCAGCCTTTTTTAATGTACAAGTAGATATGTTTGTTGTAAATAGACTTTTGAGCTGCCTCTTTTCTTATGTTTGCTGTACATACATTTATACTTGGATATTTGTGTCAGGATTGTTGCACATAATTAAAGACTGTACAAGTGCTTTTTTCACAGATGACTGGCATTTGTGGAGTCTGTAGTTCGTCGTTTGTGTAAAGCTTGTAGGTGATATTGTGGCATTTGTGAAGTCTGTTGTCTGTCGTTTGTGTAAAGCTTGTAGCTGATTTTGTGGCAATTGTGAAGTCTGTTGTTTGTAGTTTGTGTAAAGTTTGTAGCTGATATTGTGGCAGTTGTGAAGTCTGTTGTTTGTAGTTTGTGTAGAGATTGTAGCTGATGTTTCCTTATTCTTACATCTTTCTCGTGCCGCTAAACGTTACATAGGCCCGCATGGTAGTTCGCCAAGATGCCGTCTTCAGCGAGTTTTTCAATCTCATCAAGGGATGTTATGCCCATTGAACTGGCCTCTCTTAACAATGTCCTCTTTAGAGATTCACATGGTCGACCTCTTTTTCTTCGGCCTGTTGTGTTCCATTTGACAGCTTGTTTGGGGATCCTCTATTGTTTCTTCTCATCACATGACCGGCATATGTCCATCTTCTTTTTCTGATCGCCCATGAGACAGGTTGTCTTATCTCTGCATTGTTCTTGAATTTGTTCCACTTTATACTGAGTATTTTCCTTAGGCATTTGTTTTTGAAGGAGTCTAATTTCTTGTCCATTTCTTTAGTTGGTTTCTAGCTTTCATATGCATAAATGAGGGTAGATATCACATTTGAATTGAATAATCTTAACTTGGTTTTTGTGCTTATAACTTTTGAATGCCGTATGTTCTCAAGATTCTTGAAGGTCAGTGCCGCTTTTGCAATTCTAACTTCCTTCCTGGTATCACCATCCTGGTCTATGTAGCTGCTGAGATATGCAAAATGGTTTACTTCTTCAACAGCTTTTCCTTTTACATATATTTGTCCTTCATGGTTAATGAGAAGTTTCATTATTTTTGTTTTATCCTTTTTAATTTCAAGTCATATTTTACTAGCCATGGAAGACAGGGTATCTGTTTTTACTTGCATTGATTTCACATTGTTTCTGATAAAATTATGTCATCTGCAAAATCAAGATCTTCCAGTTGGGTCTCACGTATTGAATCAGCTCCCGTTTTACCTTCATTATGTTTCCTTATTGGCAAGAAGTTTAGTGCTTGTGGTATTGGCTTTTGTCTTTTACTTTGCCTTAAAAGAGCATTTGAAGAAGGTGGGCATATTTCTGTCGTTGAGTTTCTTTCTTGACTGAAGCAATATTTAAGACTATCATCGGCCGTTTAAGCATTTATTATTATTTTTTTTATTTATTTATTCGTGTATATCAGCCATATAATGATTGGTAGTTGGAAATTTTAACTCTAAAAATAGGGGCAGCACCAGTTCTGGTAGAACAAGGTCACTGTGATGTTTACGTGTCATAGCTGGGCTTGTCTGAGTTACAACATGAGTAAGGCAAGACATATTCTTTCTATAATCTATACATTTTTTAAAAAATTCTTTCCATAATCTATACATTTTTATTCCTTTTTTATAATCTATACATTTTTATTCTTTGTTATACATTTCTATATACATGTCTATACATTTTTATCCCTACCTGTGCTTTGTTTTGTAAAGGATCAGTCTTTCTTGATTTTTTGTCTTCTGGGCATCCAAGACTGTAGCAGCTGTCTTAGCCCAGTACTACATGTTTAGTAGCTTAGCTATATTATATTTTATGCTAGCTGGCAAAGTGCCCGAGCATCATTGTTGGTAGCATGCTTGTCTCTCATGGTAGTAGCTGGTGCTTTGAGTCGGCCTAACTTACCCCACAACCCAACAGTAAGAAAAATAAATACAAGGCACCTCCCAGGACACACAGAGGGAACTGATATCAGGCCAGAGCAGTGTATGGATGCTAACAGCACAGTCCTCGTATGTCTGTATGGCATGGAACTGTGCTTTCAGCACAGCAGAAAGAGGCTTGTTTTAGAGATCAGCCTGCTGTTAGTTTCTAGTAACACGTATCGCAATGTATGTGTGTCAGACTTGGACATCATTTTTCTTATGAACTACATCTCCACCACTTCCAGTAGATTTTAAGTGTTCTTCGCACTTATATATATTACGTGTTCGACATAACGCTGAGTAACTCTTTCTGGTATTCATCGACAGAGCTTTATTGTACAGTATGTTTTTTTCCTTATCATAAATGCTGACTTGGCCTGGGCTATTCTGTTCATTTCAGTTTCTCATCTTCCATCTGGAGAGAAATTATGTAAAAATTCAGAACATGACAGTCTAAATCTGTAGAGTACTTGTTTTGAGAAGAGGTAGACTGGATAACAGGAAAACTGGAGGGAAAAGGGGGCAGAGGAAGACAAATAAGATACTTGATGGACTAAAAGAGTGGCAAAGACCACGTTCCATCACATGTAGAAAGAGGAAAGGACAGGTTGTGGTGGAAGTTGGTGATGATCAATGCCTGATAGACATGGTCCAGGGAGAGACTGTATTAGTAATCAGTAAATGGTAGAAAAAGTAAAAGTAACACAATGAAATGTAAGAATTCATTGAAATTAGCTTTAACACTGAAATATCATATCTGAATCTTTTTTTAATGTAAAGGACATTAACAACGAAATGAAAAAGGTTAATGTTTGGTAAAAGAATTAAAATATTGAAAGTTTCTGACTATGCACGTATGTCTTGTGCATTTTTGTGGTTTAAGTAATCTGCTTATAACTACTTCTGCACAACGTGCGATTCTCTAGTTATGTGGCTAACACAATTTCTGAAATAGTATACACTTTTCAGGTACCTCAGGAACATGTACACAAACATAGCCATATAGTCACATAATCATTGAGTCAATGCCTTGTCTGAGATTACACGAAGCATTTAATACATGCCACATGATGATACTTGAAACACAGTTACTTGATCAAAGTATGGCACGTAATGATTCAGTAGAAGAAATGCAGGAGCTTTAGTGCAGTTATATATGCCGCCATAACGAAATAGAAAGTAACTATCATAACTTTGGTGCTGTAACACTCGACTCAGTTACAGGACTCTCGCTCTAACAGTGACTCATGCTATCTGACACTGATACTCAGAACTAACGCTCTAATCCTGATTCATGCTATCTGACACCGATACTCAAAACTAACACTCTAATCCTGATTCTTGCTATCTGACACCGATACTCGAAACTAACGCTCTAATCCTGATTCTTGCTATCTGACACTGATTCTCAAAACTAACGCTCTAATCCTGATTCTTGCTATCTGACACTGATACTCAAAACTAACGCTCTAATCCTGATTCTTGCTATCTGACACTGATACTCGAAACTAACGCTCTAATCCTGATTCTTGCTATCTGACACTGATACTCGAAACTAACGCTCTAATCCTGATTCTTGCTATCTGACACTGATACTCGAAACTAACGCTCTAATCCGATTCATGCTATTTGACACTGATACTCGAAACTAACACTCTAATCCTGATTCTTGCTATCTGATACTGATACTCGAAACTAACGCTCTAATCCTGATTCATGCTATCTGACACTGATACTCGAAACTAACGCTCTAATCCTGATTCATGCTATCTGACACTGATACTCGAAACTAACGCTCTAATCCTGATTCATGCTATCTGACACTGATACTTGAAACTAACGCTCTAATCCTGATTCTTGCTATCTGACACTGATGCTCGGAAATAAGGCTCTGTCCTAACTAAATTCTCAGACTCGATCACTTCTAACGCTAGTTCTCCCTTGGTCACAAACCAGGACATATACGCTCGCCATCCACGCATAACTTTCTGTCTTTTGAGTAAAATCTGGGACCGTCATAACGAAAAACTCGGCTGTTTAAAATAAGTAAGGGCCTTAACTGCAAATAAGAATTTTTTAACAGGTTATTTACCTTCGATTAGCATATTGTGTTACACTGTCATCATTACATAGGTGCATTAGCCTACAATGTTTTGGATCCATAACAACAGCTCAACAATTCTCTGAACAATACTTCTGGCAAGAATACTGGTGAGCTAACTTGTGTGAACAAAGTGAATGTAATCTGTAATCAGAGACTGGCATCCCTTCACTCTTTTGTGCTCCGCCTACCGTTCCAACACCCACTGAGCGTGGGCCTGCTGATGGAGCCAGCCACACGCTGGTTGTGGATGACAAAATGAATGTGCACCTAGAGAAGAGATATCCTTGAACCTGTGTTGTGGATGACAACACCTAGAGAAGAGACATCCTTGAACTTGTGTTGCAGTAATCTTAAACGTGGATTTTGCCGAGTCCTTTTATGGCTTTGAGAAAGTGTAATTGAAGCTGTATAAATAGAATGCTTTGTTTCATGGCTGCAGTGACCTGCTTAAATCCACGTTTATAGCACTACCAAAGAAACCAGGTACAAAGGAATGTGATGACCACTGGACTATCAGCCTCTCATGTCACATAACGAAGCTACTTCTGAGAATCATTATGAGAAGAACAAGGAAAAAGATAAAAATGGAAACAGCAGAGATAAACAGTTTGGATTTGTTGAAGGAAAAGGAACACACAATGCCATTTATGCTTTACGAACACTAACATAAAGTGCTTTAGAAGTACAGAAAGATCTCTACTTATGCTTCATTGATTACACCAAGACATTCGACAAGGCGAAACATAATGAAATTATTAAAATGCTTGAAGACATCAGTATAGACGGCAAAGACCTGAGGATTGTAAAACATCTATACTGGCAGCATGAAGCAGCAATTCGAGTTGAAAATAGAACTGGAAAATATCAACCTATAAAACAAGGGGTGCGACAAGGATGTGTACTGTCTCCAGACCTTTTTTCTCTGTATAGCGAGAAAATTCTAAGAACAATCATCACAGAACCAGGCATAAAAATTGGAGGATACAATATTAACAACCTTCGGTATGCTGACGACACAGTACTGATAGCTGAGAACCAACAATACCTGAAAAATCTCTTGGATAAAGTCGCTAAAGAAAGTGAACAGAAAGCCCTTGCTTTGAACATCAAAAAGACAGAGACTATGGTTATATCTAAGAAACAGAATCCACCAACATGCAGTATAAAATTAAACGGAACTATTCTAAAGCAGGTGCAGAAATTCAAATACCTTGGAGGAGTAATAACTTCAGATGGGAAATGCAGAACAGAAATTAGGAACAGAGTAGGCCAAGCAAAGGCTGCATTTCAGAGAATGAGAAACATATTAGCTAACACATCTTTATCAATGAATGTTAGAAAATGAGTCCTAATATGCTATATTGAACCTATCTTGTTATATGAAAGTGAATCATGGTCAATAGGCAAGTCTGCACAAAAATCATTGGAAGCAGCAGAAATGTGGTTTATTAGAAGAATGTTGCGAATCCCCTGGACAGCAAAAATAACTAATGAAGAATGTATGAGAAGAGCTGGAGAGACAAAAAACCTTGTCAAAAAGATAAGAGAGACAATGTACTTTCATAGGACATGCAATGAGAACAGGGCATAGAAAATATTATAACAACAGGAAAAATAGAAGGAAGAAGATCAAGAGGAAGACCATGGGAAATGATACTGGACGGTCTGACGGGATGGTGTGAGAGGAGATCACCAACTGAGCTGATGGCTTGCATGAAGGATCGTGTACTCTGAAGAAGCATAATAGCCAACGCCAGTCGGCACAGCACATGATGATGATGATGAGTCTATCTTCTGAGTATTGGAAGGTGTCCTTTAGTTCTGGTGTAATGCAGTCTAGTCAAGCCAGGTACACAGCAACTCTCTCTCTCTCTGTGTGTGGGTGGGTGGGTTTTTCCATCAGACTTACACACTTGACCTTGTACCTTATTGCGCACACACCAGACTATAGTGTAAAAAAAAAAAAAATTGGTGTGATTATTTCTGTGTCCTGGAACCAGTCCGTCATCTCCAAGTTATACCTGCACTCACCTGTAAACTCAGTGACACTAACATTATCATGTACCTCAGCAAAAAGGAGTTTTATTATTCTCACTTTTCACATTTTTTTTCTCATCGTCATCATCATCATGTACAGGCCCGGGGCTGCTAATAAGCCACCCTAAGCTACTGCAGACCTCACATGGCCGTGTTACAGACCACGTACGACAACAGTTGTACACAAATAAGTTTTTAAACACAATTACCTAGAACATTTGCCTGTTGAACATTAAGTTGGCAATTTTTATTTTATCCGGTGTGTTGTGTGTGCGTGGGAGGATGCAAGTGGCTGGACTTGTCCGTGTATAAAATAAGCTGCTCTGGTTACGTACTGTCTTCACCGTGATGGTGGTTGTGTCTTAGCATTCAGCGTGCAGCCATGTCTGATTCACCCCCATTACATGGGGGAGGGTGGGATGTCAAGGTCACATCCCCCAGTTTTTGAGGGGGCCCTGGCAGCCTCATCTCTCCCCTCATTTCTTATTAGAGAGAGACTTCCAGAAAACACATTTCTCCTACAGCCTGGAACTAGATAGCTGAGACTTGGCATGACTCTCCGCAGCCTAGTCCATCAACAGTCAAGAAGTTACTGTGCTAGCTATTCCATTCAGAAACTGACTGTGAGGTAGTCTGGTACACCTTACAAGTGGACATATATCCTTCCTGATTCTTCTGTCACTCTCAGCTTCTTCCCTCATCGTGCCCAGTCTCAGCATCTGCATCATGGACAAATGCATCTGAGACCAACAAATTTCTGAACCAACACTTGCAGCTCTGCTAGACAATATGACACCTGCATGGGTCGGACAACCCACATATAATACACAGGACAAGATTTTTGCTCTCCATGGTTAAGGCGACCATCAGTGAGGGATTAATCAACATCTACCACTAAACAAAGGGCCCCCTTTGACCTCTACCATTCATCTCCTGATATAAAATAAATAAAACAATTTTTTTCCTCATTCGACTCCAGGACTTAAGCGTGCTTGGCTTTATGGGTAATCCACCATTGACCACTGGGGCCAACTGAATCTGCTCATCTTTTGATGCTGTCCACCACCCACCCCCCCCCCCACCAATCATATCTGTATTTGCCCCCTCAGATATGGTTTTCATTCTAGTTAAATGACTGTTTGATACAGTTAGAACATATCAGTGACTTGTAGCAGAGTAACATATCAGTGATTCAAAGCAGAGTAACATATCAATGACTAGTAGCTGAGTAACATATCAGCGACTCTTAGCCGAGTAACATAACAGCGACTAGTAGCTGAGTAACATATTAGTGACTAGGAGCCGAGTAACATATCATGGACTCGATATCAGAGACTAGCAGCCGAGTAACATATCAGGGACTAGAAGCTGAATAACATATCAAGGACTCGTAGCTGAATAATATATTATCAGAGACTCATAGCTGAGTAACATATCAGTGACTAGTAGCCGACTGTTGTGTCAGGGTCTGCAAACCATAGTCGACCAAGATGCTATTTCACCTCCCAGTGCTAACAACATAGTAGACTGAGTAAAATTTTGTGTTGTGGTTAAAACATTGTTGAGACTGAGTAAAATTTTGTGTTGTAGTTAAAACATTGTTGAGACTGAGTAAAATTTTGTGGTGTAGTTAAAACATTGTTGAGACTGAGTAAAATTCTGTGTTGTGGTTAAAACAAGTGAGGTAAATTTTTTTTGTCTGTATTTTGTCTATTACTACTTGTTTATGATAATTAGATCAATTATCACAATTTCATATATGGTTCACATTATGTCCATTTCATGAGAGAGACTGTACATATGTCTGTGTGAGACAATGAAATATAAGTCACTTAGAAATGTGAGGTTTCACACAATGATTTACAAGAAAGAATAACTTTAGGACTTCTTTATTTGCCTGTAAAATTTCTGACTGCTTTATTATCTGTAAAGCAGATGTCTGCACTAATGAGATTTAATCAAAGTACAGTTTGTGCAAAGCAAAATGGCTGATAGTAATTTATGTTCAGTTGCTAAGCAACAGCATAACCTGTCTGCATTGGATTTAAATACCAACACACAAGTATACAGGATGAAGCAAATCTCCGTACAAGCATACAACTGCAGATAATTAATAATATTGATGAAGTGTTCACATTCACTGTATAAGTCAGCAAATGTGCCCAATATAACCACTTTCAAGCTCACAGCAAGGACACTCAGTATCCCCAACCATGTATGTTTGTACAGGAACTTTTGGTCTCATCCTGTGCTTGTTCGTGAACATATATTTTGACTACATTGTTTCTTGGCAAATGACATGCACATGGTGTTTCTATGTGCTGCAGCAGACAGCAGTGCTGGCTTATGCTGTAAGCTTGTGAAGAAATGGCACCTAAGTCACAAACTGATAACAGCACATGTCCCTCGCACTCTTCAGTGTGGCAATGGTTAGCAAACACACCACAACAATCTTGAGTGTGGCAATGGTTAGCAAACACAATCTTGAGTGTGGCAATGGTTAGCAAACACACCACAACAATCTTGAGTGTAGCAACAGTTAGCAAATACATAAACCAACACCATATCCTCCATTTTGTCTGAGTGACATGAGACAAAACTTCTTTGTGCCTTACTTTCTGTCTGTCTGTGTAGAAACTATCTGATGGCACTAAGACACTACTAGAGATAACAATATTTGAAATGATCAAAGTCCTACAAGAAAAGAAAAATATTCCATTTATTCTCTAAAGCTGTTCCCTGTAGTTAAACAAATAGGTACACATTTTATGATAAGGAGTTCTTATGTTTGTGAGCAAAACAACCTGAAATGACAAGATATGAGACTCATCTCAAAATCTGAGCATAGTCCATGATATCTGTGCCAGTTAAAATACTGCTCATTTATCATGTACAGAAAATTGAGTGTGTAATCAAGATCTCAAATATGTTTAGACATGTGAGAGAGAGAGAGGGAGAGAGGGTGGCAGAGAGAAAGAGGATGGGGGGGGGGGGGGGGGGTGGGAGAGAGAAGGAGAAGAGAGGGGAAAGAGAAGAAGAATAAGGAGGACTGAGGGACACAGCATGTTTTGATGTACTTGTCGCTGCAATAAAAACCCTGTCCCACAACAGCAAACTAAATATACAAAAGGCACAGATTAGACCAGCTCTCTTGTCTCGATCAGAAACATGGAGCACTACAAAACAAGATGAAGCACAGCTACAGGTCTCTGAAAGTAGAATCTTGAGAAGAATTTCTGGACCAATTACAGATCCTATATCACAAGAGTGGAAAATTAGAAATAACAAAGAAATACACACGCTATTCCAGCCTCCTCTTATAACTACCATTATGAAAAACAACAGATTGTGTTGACTTGGACAGTTGGAGAGGATGGATGAGAATAGACAGACAAAAAAGGCTTAATACAGAAGTGATAAATGAAAACACATCAAGAGGCAGACCAAGACAATGGTGGCATGACAACCAGGATGAAGACATCAGAGAGGACAACTAGAAGGAGAAGACTAAGAACAGAGAGGACAACTAGAAGGAGAAGACTAAGAACAGAGAGGACAACTAGAAGGAGAAGACTAAGAACAGAGAGGACAACTAGAAGGAGAAGACTAAGAACAGAGAGGACAACTAGAAGGATTCTGTGTTGTGGTTAAAACAGTTGGAAGTGAGGTAAATTTTTTTTGTCTGTATTTTGTCTATTACTACTTGTTTATGATAATTAGATCAATTATCACAATTTCATATATGGTTCACATTATGTCCACTTCATGAGAGAGACTGTACATATGTCTGTGTGAGACAATGAAATATAAGTCACTTAGAAATGTGAGGTTTCACATAATGATTTACAAGAAAGAATAACTTTAGGACTTCTTTATTTGCCTGTACAATTTCTGACTGCCTTATTATCTGTAAAGCAGATGTCTGCACTAATGAGATTTAATCAAAGTACAGTTTGTGCAAAGCAAAATGGCTGATAGTAATTTATGTTCAGTTGCTAAGCAACAGCATAACCTGTCTGCATTGGATTTAAATACCAACACACAAGTATACAGGATGAAGCAAATCTCCGTACAAGCATACAACTGCAGATAATTAATAATATTGATGAGGTGTTCACATTCACTGTATAAGTCAGCAAATGTGCCCAATATAACCACTTTCAAGCTCACAGCAAGGACACTCAGTATCCCCAACCATGTATGTTTGTACAGGAACTTTGGGTCTCATCCTGTGCTTGTTCTTGAACATATATTTTGACTACATTGTTTCTTGGCAAATGACATGCACATGGTGTTTCTATGTGCTGCAGCAGACAGCAGTGCTGGCTTATGCTGTAAGCTTGTGAAGAAATGGCACCTAAGTCACAAACTGATAACAGCACATGTCCCTCGCACTCTTCAGTGTGGCAATGGTTAGCAAACACACCACAACAATCTTGAGTGTGGCAATGGTTAGCAAACACAATCTTGAGTGTGGCAATGGTTAGCAAACACACCACAACAATCTTGAGTGTGGCAATGGTTAGCAAATACATAAACCAACACCATATCCTCCATTTTGTCTGAGTGACATGAGACAAAACTTCTTTGTGCCTTACTTTCTGTCTGTCTGTGTAGAAACTATCTGATGGCACTAAGACACTACTAGAGATAACAATATTTGAAATGATCAAAGTCCTACAAGAAAAGAAAAATATTCCATTTATTCTCTAAAGCTGTTCCCTGTAGTTAAACAAATAGGTACACATTTTATGATAAGGAGTTCTTATGTTTGTGAGCAAAACAACCTGAAATGACAAGATATGAGACTCATCTCAAAATCTGAGCATAGTCCATGATATCTGTGCCAGTTAAAATACTGCTCATTTATCATGTACAGAAAATTGAGTGTGTAATCAAGATCTCAAATATGTTTAGACATGTGAGAGAGGGTGGCAGAGAGAAAGAGGAAGGGGGGGGGGGGGGGGGGTGGGAGAGAGAAGGAGAAGAGAGGGGAAAGAGAAGAAGAATAAGGAGGACTGAGGGACACAGCATGTTTTGATGTACTTGTTGCTGCAATAAAAACCCTGTCCCACAACAGCAAACTAAATATACACAAGGCACAGATTAGACCAGCTCTCTTGTCTCGATCAGAAACATGGAGCACTACAAAACAAGATGAAGCACAGCTACAGGTCTCTGAAAGTAGAATCTTGAGAAGAATTTCTGGACCAATTACAGATCCTATATCACAAGAGTGGAAAATTAGAAATAACAAAGAAATACACACGCTATTCCAGCCTCCTCTTATAACTACCATTATGAAAAACAACAGATTGTGTTGACTTGGACAGTTGGAGAGGATGGATGAGAATAGACAGACAAAAAAGGCTTAATACAGAAGTGATAAATGAAAACACATCAAGAGGCAGACCAAGACAATGGTGGCATGACAACCAGGAAGAAGACATCAGAGAGGACAACTAGAAGGA
Source organism: Achatina immaculata (assembly GCA_009760885.1). Classification (NCBI taxonomy): domain Eukaryota; kingdom Metazoa; phylum Mollusca; class Gastropoda; order Stylommatophora; family Achatinidae; genus Lissachatina; species Lissachatina immaculata. The sequence goes on along the minus strand of CM019693.1, from coordinate 48,634,529 downwards.
GAAGACTAAGAACAGAGAGGACAACTAGAAGGAGAAGACTAAGAACAGAGAGGACAACTAGAAGGAGAAGAATAAGAACAGAGAGGACAACTAGAAGGAGAAGACTAAGAACAGAGAGGACAACTAGAAGGAGAAGACTAAGAACAGAGAGGGATGGAGACAAGTCTTGTCTGCAGAAATGAGACACAATGGAATGGAAAGCTGAATGAATACATGAATTTTGTTCTGTTATACATAGGATATACATCAGGACTGTTGCACACAGTACAAGATTGTACAAAAACAAATGTGGGTCTGCCATTTCTAGTTTGTTAAGGTGTGCTGGGTGGAGTGTAGACACACAACCTTGACTCTTCTGTCACTTCTTCTTAGTTGCTATGGCTGGCTGAACATCACAGATGCAGGGACCTGAAATGTTAGTCCTGTTTCCCTGTCACATTTTATCTGCTTGTATTTTTCTTGTAAAAAGAAAACATGAAATATTACAAGCAGATACTGTGATGATTATATAAGAATCCATGTTGTTAGACTGAGGTGTCAGTCTATTTCCTAGAAACTGCTCCTCTCTGTCTTAGTTCTGGAGCTGGTAGATGCCTCCACCTGAGTCTGCACATCATCATCTCCCATGACAGAATTTGCTCTTATGGGTCATTCAAAAAAAAAAATGTTCAAGTCCGTGCATATTTGTCAATTTATTTTTAGGAAAGACCAATCTTGAATATGTTGATAATTCTACTGACTGTAAGAAGCTTATCTCCTGTTTTCTGCCAACTCCTCATGACTTTCAGCAATGTTTAGTCTCAAGTCACAGAGAACTAGTTTCCTATATATCCTACATACAGACAAGAGCAATGATGACTGCATCTGATCACACTCAGAGGGACTGAAGGAAGATGACATGAAAGTTCCAAGAATACGCTGGGAAGAATGTGTGGCCAACAAGGGAGTAACCAAACAAACAGGCACTCAGAACATTACTAAATCTGTCAAAAGACAAAGACAGAAATGGCTGGGCCACATAATGAAGAAAAAAACAAGACACCCCTACACTGCCGTGGCTGTGATACCTTGATGAAAGAGAAAGAGGGGCGGACCATTAGGAACATGGAGATGCACAATACAGGAAAAGCTGAAGGAAGTGAGAAAGACATGGTATGTGGTATCCCGACTTGCTCAAGACAGAGTTGGCTGGGGAACTTTTGTTGATGTCTTGTGCTCCGCTGGGGGTACAGAGGACTAATGATGATGATGAAAAGACAAGAACGATAATGACAGCATCTATCCAGTATGCAGTAGGTAGTTAAAAACATTTATAGTTTCAATGCAAATACAAAAGTTAGGGATGGAGGAAACCGTGTTTGAAATGATCAAAATCCTGCAAGGAAAGAAATATCTTCCATGTTCGTTCACTGAAGCTCACCTGTTTTCTGTAAATGGTCTTTATGAGGAGTGCAGTTGAGGCCAAATGGCATATCACAGCAAGGAACACACTGCTACATATTTATTACGTTAGACAATCTTCAGTAACACCATGAGCAGCGAGCTCCATCAGGACATTGTCCAGATAGTTGGGGTCAGGGTAACCATGACCTGTAGTGTTTCCACTGGGCTCGGTCTTGTGATGAATTTCATTCCAGGTCACGGTGTTCGATTCCCCTGTCGTGTGGGAGGTTGCTATGGTAAACATCAGGCGACGTCGGAACGCTTCCATCAAGAGTTTCAAAACCTGTGAAACAATTACAATCTCTATCAGAAACCATGACAGTCAAACTTTCTGTAAAGACAGCTAAGTGTTCAAACAAAGTGACACACACAAAGAAAAGTGAGATCTCAGTGTTTAATAAAGTTGAGAGTAAACGGCTGAAAGTTCTGGCAGGTGCAGCTGAAGGGTCTGGGATGAAGGTCAAGAAACCATGGACAGCCAGGCCAGCAACAAGAACCTCAAAGTCCTTTATTAGAAACAAAAAGAACTGTCAACTTTCCTTTTACTGACAACCATCCCTCTGGGAAACTGATAAGAGGAGAAGGGGAAATTGATGGTGGGGGAAGAGTTGTTTAAAAAAATCAGAAAGTCTGAATCTTTTGAATGAATGCTGAACAAAAAATTAACTGCACATTACTTTGGTAAACATGTTTAATAGTGTACACACAAAGCTCGTATAAGACATATAAGCAATGTGATGGGTGGGGGGTGGAGAAACTGTCCCATCTGGCAGTCAGCAACCCATACTGACATGCCAGTATCAAGAATACCAAACCTTCATTGATCAAGACCCTGTCCCACTTCTCCTTGATACCCCCACTAGCAGGCCTAACCTGGCTAACAAGGCAGGGATCACCACTGCCAAGACAGTGGTGGAGTCTGCTAAAGAAGCATTACACATCCTCTGCATTTTATCTTGACCCAGGGACTGAAGCAACAGCCATTGTAACACCCCCCCCCCCACCCCCCCAGTTTGACAAGATGAGGTACCTCAATACTTTCACCCACTCATTGGCTTGCAGCTTCAAGGAGACAGAAGATGATGATGATGATGATGATGATGATGATGAAGTAATGTGATAAGTAACACATGTAAAAATAAATACACTAGAATTTAAAAATACACTGGGGAGGGGAGTGGGGGGGGGGGGATGCCCCATGAATTACTGCCAGCGCTTGGAAAATGGTGATATGGTGTACTTCCCACTATCTAGAATTCTGTCAGGGACATCTGGAACCTAGGAAAGCAAGGTCTGTCAACCAGAAGGTTATAAGCTTGAATGAAATGAATGCAAGGACAGATTTACAAAACAAAAGCATCCCTTATCCTACACTGCACTAATGTCTGACATGGATTCTGTCAGGTACTGTCCATGCAGAAGAAGCTGTAGTACCTGTCTGTGAAAGAGAATACTGGCCTACAAGCTGATCTAACCTCAGCTGCACTCTGCACTTGAAACTCAAGAAAAACTGGATACTGAAAATAAAATTCAGTCCAATGTATGTGGAATTATTTCAGATATCAAAACAGGCAAATGAAAAGTGAACAAGCACTTGTGTTTGTACAGCTAAAGAGTAGATAAGCTGTACTCTCTGAAGTATGCACTAGCAACCTGCAAGTTTTCCTGCTGAACAGAAACATTACTTCTGGGGTTTTGATACAACAGAAGTTGAGAAACACTGAGTATTAACCATGGTAGACAGTAATGTTTATAAATAAAGCTGTTAATGTTTACTGAGGCAAACAGTGTGGTCCAAACAAACATCTCCTCAGACATAAGTTGTGGTCTTTACAAATGTCTGCTCAGACATAAGTTGTGGTCTTTACAAATGTCTGCTCAGACATAAATTGTGGTACTACTTAATATCCACTCAGATATATTACTGTCCTAACTAATGTTTGCTCATACATAAAGTGTGGTTCTAGCTAATGTCTGTTCATATATAAAATATGGTCCTTACTGTGGTGTGATCCTAATTAATGTCTGCTCAGACAAAAGTACAGTACTAGCTAATGTCTGCTCTGACAAAAGGTACACTACAACTAATGTATGCTCAGACAAAAGGTATGCTACAACTAATGTATGCCCAAACAAAACATATGCTACAACTAATGTATGCTCAGACAAAAGGTGTGCTACAACTAATAAATGCTCACAAAAAAGGATACAACTAATGTCTGGTCAGACAAAAGGTGTGTTAAACTAATGTCTGAGCAGACAAAAAGTGTTACAACTAATGTCTGCTCAGACAAAATGTGTGTTACAATTAATGTATGCTCAGACAAAGGGTGTGTTACAACTAATGTATACTCAGACAAAATTTGTGTTACAATTAATGTATGCTCAGACAAAGGGTGTGTTACAACTAATGTATGCTCAGACAAAATGTGTGTTACAATTAATGTATGCTCAGACAAAGGGTGTGTTACAACTAATGTATGCTCAGACAAATAAAAGGAATGGCGACTGCAGTAAAACTGGTTTAAATAAATAAGGTAGACAGAGGTGTATGGTGCAGTTTTACAAAGTGAGGGAGGGAGTGAGTAAGGTGAGAAAAAAACGAATAGAAAGTATGATAATGTATAAATGAAAAACATACAATATCCGATATTTCGGCGTGAGCCTTATTCGAGGATACATACAAAACAAGACAAAAACACGAAGAACTTATCTGAATGTGTCTTCCTCCAAGTGGAAAGCAGAAATGTGTGTAGTAGAAGGGAGAAGGAAAGACCACACTGCCTCTAACAAAAGATGCCCGATAGAGCCAATCGTAAAGAAGAGGTGGGAGAGAGAGGAGGAGAACAAGTGGGACAAAGGGGTGGGGGGAAGGCAGTAGAAATATGATAGCTGCTAGAGGTGTCGGGGGGGGGGGGGGGGGGGAGAGGGGAGGGAAAAAGGGGACACGGGGAGATAATGAATGAAGAACATAAACACCTGCAGGGAGAAAATGTGAAACTGGTGAATAGGACAAGACCCTAAAGGCACCAATATGTTGGCAGAGAAGAAAATAGGGTGGTGGTAGGGAGGGGTAGCATGGAGAAAGAAAACAGAGTTTAAAAAAAAAAAGGCCAGTGGAAAAATAAAGAAGTTACAGAAAGCTGAAGACATTGTTAAATCCAGCTGGTTGGAGACGGCGAGTCTGGAAAATAAGGCGCTGTTTTAGGACCCTCCAAGATCGTACATCAGCAGAACAAGAGCGGATCGCACTAACAGAAATGTCTTGTTTACCCCTGTGGTTGCTAAGACAAAAATGTTTAGCCACAAGTGTCCAGGCCCTCTTAGAAATATCACTGAGATGCTGGCGAAATAGATCTCCTAACCGTAAGCCAGTCTCACCTATGTACTTCAAACCGCAACGTTTGCACATGATAGCATAAATAACATTCCGTGAAGTACAGGTGAAACCCTCCTGAACTGACAACGTGGACTTAGGGAAGGAGATCTGGCTAGCCTTGACAACAAATGGACAAGTGTTACATCTACAGCGTCTGCAACATCTGGTACCATAAAAAGTGTCATCCGTCTTAAGATGACTACGAATTAAAAGGTCCCTGAGGTTCTTGTCCCGTCTGTAGGCCACCAATGGGGGTTCCCCAAAAAGTTCACATGTCTCAGGCTCGGTCTAGAGGAGATGGAGATGGCAAAACAGTATGTTTTTAACTGCCAAGCTATGAGGGTGGTACGTGAGTACTAGTTTCACTCTGTCTGAGCTACAGTGCAGTTTAGGGGGTGGGGGCTTGTTGCCGCGATATATGGCTAATGCAGTTCCAAGATGATGAGAGAACGTGTTCTGGATAGCCACGTTGACGGAAGAAATCTAGCAATTTGTGGCCTTGATCCTGGAAATCCGAATCCTCATTACACAAACGTCGCAACCTAAGAAGCTGGGAAAAAGGAACAGAGTCCTTACACAATCTGGGATAGGAGGAAGAGTACAGGAGGTAGCTGTGAGAGTCTGTAGGTTTGTAGTGAATAGAAGTAGTAAGTCCGGAAGGGCCAATAGTGATGGCAATGTCAAGAAAGTTAGCGGAAGTAGCAGAGATATGGGAGGTGAAAGAAATGACAGGATTGTACTCCTTAACAAAACTGATAAAGTTGTTAAGGTCTTCCTCTGGCATTGATGTGACCCCAATGCCATCATCTATGTAGCGTCTCTTGTTCTGCTGATGTACGATCTTGGAGGGTCCTAGAACAGCGCCTTATTTTCCAGACTCGCTGTCTCCACCCAGCTGGATTTAACAATGTCTTCAGCTTTCTGTAACTTCTTTATTTTTCCACTGGCCTTTTTTTTTTTTTTTAAAACTCTATTTTCTTTCTCCATGCTACCCCTCCCTACCACCACCCTATTTTCTTCTCTGCCAACATATTGGTGCCTTTAGGGTCTTGTCCTCTTCACCAGTTTCACATTTTCTCCCTGCAGGTGTTTATGTTCTTCATTCATTATCTCCCCGCATCCCCTTTTTCCCTCCCCTCCCCCCCCCCCCGACACCTCTAGCAGCTATCATATTTCTACTGCCTTCCCCCCACCCCTCTCTCCCACCTCTTCTTTACGATTGGCTCTATCGGGCATCTTTTGTTAGAGGCAGTGTGGTCTTTCCTTCTCCCTTCTACTACACACATTTCTGTTTTCAACTTGAAGAAAGACACATTCAGATAAGTTCTTCATGTTTTTGTCTTGTTTTAAGTTTTTCCTCTTTTTAAATCTGGACAGCCTAGTGACCTCTCAAACTATAGACCCATATCCATTCTGTCATCACTATCAAAACCTCTTGAAAAACATATACAAAAGTTAACTCTGTTCCACATGCAAGAAAATAATCTACTAATAGACAGTCAGTCAGGTTTTAGACCAAATTACTCCTGCCACACAGCATTAACTAAAATGACAGAAAGCTGGCTGTCTAATATAAATGATGACAAATTGTGTGGTGCTGTCTTTGTTGATTTTAAGAAAGCCTTCGATATGACTGATCATGAAATTCTTGCAAAAAAGCTGGAAGGCTATAGATTACACCCTGACCTAACAAAATGTATTACATCTTTTCTCTCAGGTAGAAAACGAGTAGTTTGCTTTAGAAACAAAATATCTGGCTCGTCTGTGGTTGATACCGGTATTCCTCAAGGCTCCATTCTTGGTCCTCTTCTCTTTGCTATCTATATTAACGACCTACCAATACATTTAAAGCACTCTTCATGTGATCTTTTTGCTGACGATTGTACTGTTTACAATAGTGACTATGACATCAATAAACTACAGACAACGCTTCAAAATGATATAAACAGTTTGATTAAATGGAGTAATAAAAATGGTATGTTGATAAACACCAACAAAGCAAAATCCATGCTCATCACTACAAGACAGAAACTGCAAAATGCAACAAAAACTTCACTACAGCTTTGTGCTGGGACTAAGGCAATAGAAAATGTTCATGAACATAAAACCCTAGGACTCATCATTGATCAGCATTTAACTTGGAATTCTCACGTACATAACCTAACAAATTTGATTGCACAGAAAGTTTACCAATTAGCCAAAATTAAACACTTTATCGACAAAGACACAAGAAAAATATACTACATATCACACATACAAACACACTTAGATTACTGTTCCACAATCTGGGATGGATGCTCAGTCTCAAACACAAAAAGGCTCCACTCACTTCACAAACGAGCATTAAATCTTATTTGTGACAAACACCCAGTACAGACTGTAGATCAACACAAACAACTGAAAATTCTACCCCTCAAAAATAGAATCATTTTTAACAAAGTTAAGTTTGTTCACAGAATTCTGTCGCACAATGCTCCGCCTTACTTGTGGTCACTGTTTACGTATAACACTAAACATAGCCATCATTTAAAAAACTGTCTTCTTTCTAAATCCAGGATTGATCTTTACAAGAAAAGCCTTGCATACTCTGCAGTACAGCTCTGGAACACTCTCCCCTACAATTTAAAATCCATTGGTAATACTTCATCCTTTAACTCAAACCTGTTTCATTATTTACTTGCTTGTAATTATATGCCTCCATAAAATAACCAGCACTCTATCAACACATGGCTCGTAAACCATCAAGTACTTCAATGACATAGTTAGAAAAGCAACTTGTTAGATATTGTTAGAAATTATTTTAATGTTTGTTAAAAAAAACATGTTAGAAGATCTGTATTTACAATGTATTTTTATTTATGTATATGTCTGCGTGTGTATGTGTGCGTGAATGCTAATTTATTAGGTTAATTACTTCTCCTTTTTTAATGTAGTAGTTAAATCTTACACTCTTTTGATATGTTTTTCCTAATTTAATTTGTATTTTTGTACTAAATCAAGCGTGTGGGAAGAATGAAAGATGGAGTGATGAAGGGCAGAATGTAAGACGGGCCTGTGTGCCCAATTCTTTACCCTTTAAAAATAAAGATTATTCATTCATTCATTCATTGTATCCTTGAATAAGGCTCACGCCGAAATATCGGATGTTGTATGTTTTTCATTTATACATTATCATACTTTCTATTCAGGAATATCATGCATAGACCACATATTTGTACTTAGACAAATATTAGAACAGGCAAATGAGTGGCATAGCACAACATATGCATTATTCATAGATTTTGAGAAAGCCTTTGACAGTGTCAACAGAGATGCACTGTGGAAAATCCTAAGATGGCATGGCCTCCCCCATAAGATAGTAAATGTAATCAAAGCCCTATATGAGGGTTTTCAGTGCAAAGTGATCTGTGGAGGACATACCTCCAGCAGCTTTAGGGTACAAACAGGAGTGAAACAGGGATGTGTACTATCACCAACATTATTTATCTTGGCAGTAGATTGGTTAATGAAGGAGGCAACATCAGACAAACGCAGAGGATTACAACGGACCCTTGACACAGTGCTGGAGGACCTTGACTTTGCGGACGACATTTGTCTATTATCAAGCAGTCACAAAGATATGCAAGATAAAATAAACAAGCTAACTCAGAATCCAAACAACATAGGACTAAAGATCAACGTAGGAAAGACAAAGTTAATGAAGCAAAATGTGAACAACAGAAATGTACTCAGAGTAGATAGCAAGTTAGTGGAGGAAGTCAACGAATTTGTATACCTTGGCAGTAGAGTAGTAGAAAATGGAGACAGCACAGAGGACATCAACAGCAGACTTACTAGAGCAAACCAGGCTTTTGCAGTGCTGCAGACTATATGGAAATAAAAAAAACTAAGCATAAATATGAAATTCAGGATATTTAAGAGTAATGTTCTAAGTGTACTACTCTATGGAAGTGAATGCTGGAAAATCACCAAAACCATAGAAAACAAGTTGAATTCTTTCCAGACTAAATGTTTACGAAGAATTAGGAAAATATTTTGGCCAAACACCATAAGAAATAACATCTTATTGGCAGAAATGCAGATGAAGCCACTGACAACAAATATTGAGGAAAGACGCTGGCGATGGTTGGGACATGTGCTCCGAATGACTGACAACTCACTACCAAAAATAGCACTAAGATGGACACCACAGGGGAACAGAAGTAAGGGTAGACCAAAAGAGACATGGAGAAGAACAACAGAAAGGATGTTGAGCAATAGAGGGCTCACCTGGGCAAGAGCAGAAAAAAAGGTGAAGGACAGGCATTTGTGGAAAACCTTTGTGGAAGCCCCATGTGCCCTGGGCACTTAAGGTTCAGAGAGAGAGAGAGATACTTTCTATTCGTTTTTTTCTCACCTTACTCACTCCCTCCCTCACTTTGTAAAACTGCACCATACACCTCTATCTACCTTATGCTCAGACAAAATGTGTGTTACAATTAATATATGCTCAGACAAAGGGTGTGTTACAACTAATGTATGCTGACACAAAGAGTATACTACCAACTAATGCAGGCTGACACAAGGAGTATACTACCAACTAGTGCATGCTAACACAAAGAGTATACTACCAACTAGTGCATGCTAACACAAAGAGTATACTACCAACTAGTGCATGCTAACACAAAGAGTATACTACCAACTAGTGCATGCTAACACAAAGAGTATACTACCAACTAGTGCATGCTAACACAAAGAGTATACTACCAACTAGTGCATGCTGACACAAAGAGTATACTACCAATGTATGCAGACACAAAGAGTATACCAACTAATGTATGCTCACACAAAGAGCAACTAATGTATGCTGACACAAAGAGTATACTACCAACTAGTGTATGCTAACAAAAAGAGTATACTACCAACTAATGTATGCTCAGACAAAGAGTAAACAAAGAGTAAGTGCATGCTCAGACAAAAGGTTTGTCCCAACAAAAGAACAAAAGATCTGTATAAAAGCACAAACCTTTCTTCCCTTGTCACAGTCCGGCAAGAAACCTTGTCGAGGAAATCCCCTGGCAGAATAACTCTGGCCTGGACATGGGTGCTCTGGCCCCTGCCAATTTTAGAAACATAACTGTCACGATTGTGTCATTTTTAGATTTCCAGCTAAAACATCAGCTAGAGCTACTGTCTCTGATTCAAAAAACAAAATAATACAAAATGAAAACTAGTGATTATGTGAGACAGCAGAACAGACAAAATGATAAATGTAGTGATTATGTGAGACAGCAGAACAGCCAAAATGATAAATGTAGTGATTATGTGAGACAGAAGAACTGCCAAAATGATAAATGTAGTGATTATGTGAGACAGCAGAACAGCCAAAATGATAGCTGTAGCAATTATGTGACACATAAGAATAGCCCAAATGATACGATACAGTGAGAGAAATATGAAAGTTATGACAGCAGAGAAGGCTGCATTAAAGTTAGTTAAGTGACAGCTGCAGAGATTTTACAACAGAACCTGTGTATCAGATAAAGATTTGACACAAGACCTGTATACTGAGAAAAATATCAGATACAAGATGTACCTTGTATACTAGACTGATATATAATAAGAGGTGTAATATAACATACCTGTGTGCCAGAATCATGAATGACACATTGTGTGAGACACCATACCTGTGTGCCAGAATCATGAATGACACATTGTGTGAGACACCATACCTGTGTGCCAGAATCATGAATGACACATTGTGTGAGACACCATACCTGTGTGCCAGAATCATGAATGACACATTGTGTGAGACACCATACCTGTGTGCCAGAATCATGAATGACACATTGTGTGAGACACCATACCTGTGTGTAAGAATCATGAATGACACATTGTGTGACATCATACCTGTGTGCCAGAATCATGAATGACACACTGTGTGAGACACCATACCTGTGTGTGAGAATCATGAATGACACATTGTGTGACATCATACCTGTGTGCCAGAATCATGAATGACACACTGTGTGAGACACCATACCTGTGTGCCAGAATCATGAATGACACATTGTGTGAGACACCATACTTGTGTGCCAGAATCATGAATGACACATTGTGTGAGACACCATACCTGTGTGTGAGAATCATGAATGATACACTGTGTGAGACACCATACCTGTGTGTGAGAATCATGAATGCACTGTGTGAGACACCATACCTGTGTGTGAGAATCATGAATGACACATTGTGTGTGACATCATACCTGTGTGCCAGAATGTATGTGGTAAGATACTATGATTGTTCCATGGCCCTCATAGCCAGATAACGTAAGGTCATGGACAAGCTTCCACTGCATGTAGCCTGGAGGACATATTCCTGTCTTCTCACCATATATAGTCTTGCAGCTTGGACACTGCAAGCTGTCATCCTAGGTAGACCAGAAAGTGCAGACAACAAAATTATATTCCTTCTATACAAGATCTAGCTCTAACATTATCATACTGTCAGCTGATGCAATGAGGTAAGCCCTCTTTACTGCACATGCTCTTTGCTGGTGCTTTACATATATAATACATGACAGCAATGCTTCCTCAAGCCAACTGAAGAGAATAACTTACAGGATGATTCTCATACTGTCTTATTTGTACAAAGTTTTACTACCACGTAAAATGACAAGTTTATACATTCTGCTAGACAGTACCTTGTGAATGTTACTGTGCATCTCTAAGACAGTACCTTGTGAATGCTACTGTGCTTCTCTAAGACAGTACCTTGTGAATGTTACTGTGCATCTCTAAGACAGTACCTTGTGAATGCTACTGTGCATCTCTAAAACAGTACCTTGTGAACTGTGCACCTCTAAGACAGTACACTGTGAATGCTTCTGTGCATCTCTAAGACAGTACCTTGTGAATGCTACCGTGCATCTCTAAGACATTACCTTGTGAATGCTACTGTGCATCTCTAAGACAATACCTTGTGAATGCTTCTGTGCATCTCTAAGACAGTACTTGTGAATGCTACTGTGCATCTCTAAGACAATACCTTGTGAACGCTACTGTGCATCTCTAAGACAGTACTTGTGAATGCTACTGTGCATCTCTAAGACAGTACCTTGTGAATGCTACTGTGCATCTCTAAGACAGTACCTTGTGAACTGTGCATCTCTAAGACAGTACTTGTGAATGCTACTGTGCATCTTTAAGACAGTACCTTGTGAATGCTATTGTGTATCTCTAAGACAGTACCTTGTGAATGCTTCTGTGCATCTCCAAGAGACAGAGTTTGTGATACTGATGCCCACATCGGATCAGCTCCACAGCAACACAAGCATCAGCCCTGCCCTCCCCATAGCTGGAAGGTTCACTCAGTTTATCGAAGCAGATAGAGCAATCACTTTTGTCCAGGTCTGTGTGGATGCTGCGCATGAAAGTCTCCAGAATCTGCTGCCCTGTTTTAGCTGCAAACATACCAAAACTGGTAAAGGCATGTCTCATACCTGATGGACTGTGAAACCTGGATTTTCAATCAAATCTAGTGCTTTTAGCTTAGAGCTACAAGCTTCAAGTGAAACACTACAACCTTCAAGTGAAACTTTGATGATTTTAGCTTAAAGTATGAGCTTCAATTGAAACCTTGATCCTTCAAGTTAAAACTGATGGCATCCACCGACTCTATTGTAAGATAATATGTTATCACGTAACCACACATTCTGTTTGCTCTCAAACTGGGAAATTTCTCCAGCATAAGGCAGCCAAAGTTAAGATCAGCATCAATTGTAAGCATACAAGGTCCAACAATTAAGTAGTGAGACTAATTACATACACAATAAAATAAACAACAGTTGAAGATGTAACTTGTATTTTATTCAAAGTAAGCCCCTTGTGCATTGATACAGCGAGCGGTACGATCTAACGAACACTGGGACAACCTCTGCAGTTCTTCTATTGGTATGGCCCTTAAACTTGATGTTACAGCCCTTTGGATGTCATCATTGTCGTCAAAGAAGCGTCCTTAAATGGTAACTTTAATTTTGGGAATATAAAATAATCGCTGGGAGACAAATCTGGGGAGTAGGGTGGATGGTTGTTTTTTGGCCAAAAATTCCTGTACAACTACCGCCCAGTGAGCCGGTGTATTATCATGAAGAGGGAAAAAACTGCCAGGTGTTGAATACTCGGGTCGGACTCGGAGAATCCTTTTCAATAGGCATTTCAAAATACTTAAATAAATTTTGGCAGTGACAGTCTGTCAATCTGGAATAAATTCTTTGTGAATAACTCCTTTGCTGTCGTAGAAGCACACCAACATTGTCTCCACCTTTGACTTTTGAAGATGACATTTTTTTTGCCTTTTGGTGATGACGATGACTCTACTGAGCACTTTGGCGTTTAGTTGTGGGATCATAGAGGAAAATCCTTGTTTCATCCTCTGCAACAATCAAATTTAAAAAATGTTTATTTCTGTGACATATTTTGATGATGTGTTTTATGTACTCAACATGCTGATGTTTTTGGTCATCAGACAACGCATGTGGTACAAACTGGTAAACAACTTTTTTCTTGCCCAAATCTTCCACTAAAATTTTACGAATGGTCTCTCGGTTAACATCAAATTCACCTGCCATCATCCTCACAGTCAAACGACGATTTTCTTGTATCCGTTCTGACTTTTGCAATGAGTTCCTCATTATGAACAAAAATTGGGTGTCCATGTCTAGTTGCATTTATAATCATTTCCACACCACTTCTGAATCATGAATACCACCTGAATATCTGTGCACGAGATAAAAAATTATCTCCATAAATTTGTTGCATCATTTCAACTGTCTCAATGGTACTTTTTCCGAGTTTTAAACAGAATTTAATGTTAGCTTTTTGCTCCATGCTGATTACATAACAATGCACTTCTGACTAGGTCAACAAATTGATGGCTTGTTTGTCGTCTGCTTATCAGGTGGCGATGAAAAGTTGCCAGATCATACATGCAGGTTGCCTCTCTGGATTCCACGCTTTGCTTCATAGATGGCTTTTTTGTCTTTGGTCATAATAAAATCAGTCTCATTATTTAATTGTCGGACATTCATGACAGATGGAACATTTCTTTGTGAAAAAACATTCTGGCCACCTTGCTTTATCTAGAAATGATGCAGTGCCTATTTTTTGTATTCACGGCAGTTTCAAGTTAGCAACTTCAAAAAGTAGAATAAAACCATATGATTATAGTGATTATATTTTGAATTTTTCTTTTTAAAGCTGATTAAAAGGCTCAAGGTAGTATAAGAGTTAAGTCACCATGAAACATAAACATCAAGGGTTTTTTAAAGATTAATAAACCACACAATTCTTGGAAATATCTTCTCTGAACTACCTGTTTCTTAGAAATGGTTTCCTCTGAACTACATAGTTCTTTAAAATGTCATCTCTGAAATGAATAGATGACAACTATTTCTTCTCAAGTTCACAAACAAGTACAGCAGAAACTTAGCTTCCTGCATCCACACAAGCTTCTCAGGATTGGAAAATGTGTGAATATTTAATGTAATGTGTATATGTAATGTGAATATTTGCTTTACAGGTCATTCAGCAGAAAAAAAAAGGTTGAAAAGTCTGTAACTAGTTTCAACAAGAAGACAATAAGCTCGCTGATGTAAGGGATGAAAGTCTGATCACAGCTGTAGCAACTTCTGGAATCTTTATTCAGAAAGGAACAAACAGTCTGTAACACTGTATGCTTCTATAAAACAAATCATGACACTAGCCACAAAAGACATTGCAGCACTGGAGGCTTAACATGCTTGGCCAAACATGTGTGAAAACAGAGATACAAACATTTTTACCACACACACACACACAAATCTGTTATAAAATTCCATCATCTTTTGCACAGAAACCACATTTTGCTGTCAGGAAAGAGACACAGAAGCTGATGATCTTCACTGCGCAGTGCCAGGACAGTGGAAGCTACAGCCAAGCATCTAGTTCTGTGCCACCAACAGTAAAATGTACTATGTATCTCATACAAATTATATCCTGTCACCCAAAGAAACAAATAAAATGTTCATCTTTGAAAACTTAAAAAAGTATTATTCATTACAGCTCTAGTCATTACTAAAACTACATACGTGAAGAATTATATAAGAAGTATATGAGAAAACTTACGTACATTTTGACTTCTTACTTTTGCCAATTGTAACTTTTGTGACATTTGGCAGTGATTGAGATGTATGTGAGCCACACGTGGGCATTAATGACGAAGATGATGATGTTCCATTTGATCGTTGGTGTTCAAGTGCTGGGGCCATTATGGTCAATGGTGATACAGTATATGTTTGGGTTAGTGTGGATGATGGATATTGGTAGCTTTGATGTGATCCTGAAATAATTAAACAACACTAAAATCCAGCCAACATATGATTTGTTGTAATACATATATACAGTCAATACAGTATTAGCTGTAATATGTAGCAGTATAAGGAGATAACTGTTATTTTTACAGAAAGGGCAACTGTTATGATTCTCTTTTTGAACTCTGTGGTCAGTGAAGATCCCTCTAGAACATCACGTGGTCTGAGCAAGCTGTGTGACAGTCTGTGAGTGAGTCAGTTTATGTTTAGATGTGCACCTGAGAGGATGGTTTGTGTGTTGTCTCTGTCAACAAAATGGATGTTTACATCTGTTACTGGAGTTGTATGAATGGATTCACCATGTGGCAGGGTAAGCCAGCGGTCAGAGTATCGTCATCGCCATCTTCATTTTCATCCAATTCATCAATGAAAGCTCATGTCAAGGGATATGTAGGACTGTCTTGACTTCTGTATCAGTGTGTTGCCAACTTTAGCACTGAAGGAGCCCAGAAATGAAATGGATGGCTAGAGACAGTGAATAATTAATCCAGAAACACTCAGTAAATACAACTTAAAATACATAAATACAACAAAAAAAAGATTAGTGACTTTAAATAAATACATCCAAGACATGACTAGTGGTAATACATAAATACAGCCAAGATATGACTAGTGGTAATACATAAATACAGCCAAGATATGACTAGTGGTAATACATAAATACAGCCAAGATATGACTAGTGGTAATACATAAATACAGCCAGGACATGGCTAGTGGTAATACAGAAATACAGCCAGGACATGGCTAGTGGTAATACAGAAATACAGCCAAGATACGGCTAGTGGTAATACAGAAATACAGCCAAGACACGGCTAGTGGTAATACATAAATACAGCCAGGACACGGCTAGTGGTAATACAGAAATACAGCCAGGACACGGCTAGTCTTATTTTACTAGCCATTGAAGACAGAGTATCTATTTTTTTCTTGCACTGATTTCACAATATCACTGATAAATGTTATGTCATCACCAAAATCAGGATCTTCCAGTCGGGTTTCACGTACCCAACAATGCCCGTTTTACCTGTACAGCATTTTTTCATTATGAAGTCTATGGCAATTCCAAAAAGTAAGGGAGATAATATACATTCTTGTTTCACGCCTGTTTCCATCTGGAACCATTTGCTAATTTCTTCTTCTGTCTTGACTGCACAAACATATCCATTGTAGAAGTCTCTAGTGATGCTGACAATCTTAGATGGTATTCCATATTCTTAAAATTCTCCACAGTGAACCTCTGTGTATGTTACCAAATGCTTTTTTAAAATCTATGAAGTTCAGGATTAATGGTCTTTGCTTTTCAATATGTTCTTCAAGTATTATTCTCAGAGTAAAGATCTGGTCGAGACAGCTTCTCCCTTTTCAAAATCCTGCTTGTTTTTCTCTCACTGCAGCATCCACTATATCTTTAATTCTATTTAGAATAACTTTGCAAAACACTTATGACACAACTAATAGTAAGTTTACTCCCCTCCAGTTATTGCAATCGCTAAGGTTGCCTCTTTTTTTTTTTTGTGGTATTTTAACAATGATTCCTTTGTTTCCATTTAGAAGTGACCTTTTCTTCTTTCCAAACTTTATTAAACATTCTCTGTAGTTGATTCATTTCATCACTGTTAATAGCTTTTAACATTTCAGTTGTTATTTCATCTTCACCTGCAGCTTTGTTGTTAGCCATTAGATTCACTGTTATTTCAAATTCATGCAATGTAATTTCATCTAGGTTGACATTTAGTTGTGGGATTGGTAAGTCGGTTTCAAGGTCTATCAATTCTTTTGGGTATGGTCGATTATGTACTTCTTGGAAGTGTTCGGCCCATCTTTGCTTTTGGTCTTTACTTGATGTTAATAGTGTGCCAGTTTTGCTAAGGACTGGTCTTTCTTTGGATGCAATAGTACCTGTTAGCCTCTTTTGTATGTTATCTAGAGTTTTGCTGTCTCCTGTTTTTGCTGCATTTCCTGCTTCTTTTGCCATACTGTCTATGTTTTCTCTTCTAGCTGAACTTTTTACTTTCTTGTCTATTTCTTTGTATGTTGCTTTTGCCAAATCTTTTCCAAGATCTGTCTTTACATTCAACATGGCTAATATGGCTGCTCGTCTTTCATGTATAGATTTCCATGTGTTATCTGATGTCCATGCTTTTCTACTTGTTTTTTTTTTCAGTCCAGCACTGTTTTCTCTCTGTACAGGGTCTAGGCCAGCCTAGCAAATGTTTTCTCTCTGTACAGGGTCTAGGCCAGCCTAGCAAATGTTTTCTCTCTGTTTAGGGTCTAGTCCAGCCTAGCAAATGTTTTCTCTCTGTTTAGGGTCTAGTCCAGCCTAGCAAATGTTTTCTCTCTGTTTAGGGTCTAGTCCAGCCTAGCAAATGTTTTCTCTCTGTTTAGGGTCTAGGCCAGCCTAGCAAATGTTTTCTCTCTGTTTAGGGTCTAGTCCAGCCTAGCAAATGTTTTCTCTCTGTTTAGGGTCTAGTCCAGCCTAGCAAATGTTTTCTCTCTGTTTAGGGTCTAGGCCAGCCTAGCAAATGTTTTCTCTCTGTTTAGGGTCTAGGCCAGCCTAGCAAATGTTTTCTCTGTTTAGGGTCTAGTCCAGCCTAGCAAATGTTTTCTCTCTGTTTAGGGTCTAGGCCAGCCTAGCAAATGTTTTCTCTCTGTTTAGGGTCTAGGCCAGCCTAGCAAATGTTTTCTCTCTGTTTAGGGTCTAGGCCAGCCTAGCAAATGTTTTCTCTCTGTACAGGATCTAGTCCAGCCTAGCAAATGTTTTCTCTCTGTTTAGGGTCTAGGCCAGCCTAGCAAATGCCAACTGCTTTATCTATGTACAGGGTCTATGCCAGCCTAGCAAATGTTTTCTCTCTGTACAGGGTCTAGGCCAGCCTAGCAAATGTTTTCTCTCTGTTTAGGGTCTAGGCCAGCCTAGCAAATGTTTTCTCTCTGTTTAGGGTCTAGGCCAGCCTAGCAAATGTTTTCTCTCTGTTTAGGGTCTAGGCCAGCCTAGCAAATGTTTTCTCTCTGTTTAGGGTCTAGTCCAGCCTAGCAAATGCCAACTGCTTTATCTATGTACAGGGTCTATGCCAGCCTAGATAAAAGGGATGGCGACTGCAGTAAAACTGGTTAATATAAATAAGGTAGATAGAGGTGTATGGTGCAGTTTTACAAAGTGAGGGAGGAAATGAGCAAGGTGAGGAAAAAACGAATATAAAGTATGAGAATGTATAAATGAAAAACATACAACATCCGATATTTCGGCGTGAGCCTTATTCGAGGATACATGCAAAACAAAATACAAACATATATAACTTATCTGAAGCGTCTTGCTCTCAGTAAAGCAGAAATGTGTGTGGAAGAAGGAGGAGGAGGAGGAAAAAAAAAAAAACCCCGCTGCCTACTGACAAAAGATTCCCAATATAGCCAATCATAGCGAAGAAGCTGAGAGAGAGGAGGAGAACAAGTGGGAGAAAGGGGTTGGGGGAAGGCAATAGAAACATGATAGCCGCTAGAGCTGTCGGGGGGGGGGGGGGGAGGGGAGAGAAAATAGGACGCGAGAGATAATGAATGAAGAACTAAACACCTACAGGGAGGAAATGTGAAACTGGTGAATGGGACAAGACCAATGTGTTGGCAGAGAAGGAAATAGGATGGTAGTAGAGAGGGGTAGCATAGAGAAAGAAAGTAGAGTATAAAAAAGGCCAGTGGAAAAATAAAGAAGTTACAGAAAGCTGAAGACATTGTTAATTCCAACCTTATTTTCCAGACTGGCTGTCTCCACCCAGCTGGAATTAACCAGCCTAGCAAATGTTTTCTCTCTGTACAGGAACTAGGCCAGCCTAGCAAATGTTTTCTCTCTGTACAGGGTCTAGACCAGCCTAGCAAATGTTTTCTCTATGTACAGGAACCAGGTCAGCCTAACACATGTTTTCTCTCTGCTCGGGCTAAAACTGTCATCTGGTAATGACATTTACATTTCACAACAGAAAATACTACGACCTCATACATACTATGTTTACAGACATCAAAGCTGACTATGTTTACAGACATCAAAGCTGACTATGTTTACAGACATCAAAGTTGACTGTGGTTACAGACATCAAAGTTGACTATGTTTACAGACATCAAAGTTGACTATGTTTACAGACATCAAAGCTGTCTATGTTTACAGACATCAAAGCTGACTATGTTTACAGACATCAAAGTTTACTATGTTTACAGACATCAAAGCCGACTATGTTTACAGACATCAAAGCCGACTGTGTTTACAGACATCAAAGCCGACTGTGTTTACAGACATCAAAGCTGACTGTGTTTACAGACATCAAAGCTGACTATGTTTACAGACATCAAAGCTGACTATGTTTACACACATCAAAGCTGACTATGTTTACAGACATCAAAGCCGACTGTGTTTACAGACATCAAAGCCGACTGTGTTTACAGACATCAAAGCTGACTGTGTTTACAGACATCAAAGCTGACTATGTTTACAGACATCAAAGCTGACTATGTTTACACACATCAAAGCTGACTATGTTTACACACATCAAAGCTGACTATGTTTACAGACAACAAAGATGACTGTGTTTACAGACATCAAAGTTGACTGTGTTTACAGACACCAAAGTTGACTATGTTTACAGACATCAAAGCCGACTGTGTTTACAGACATCAAAGCTGACTATGTTTACAGACATCAAAGCTGACTATGTTTACACACATCAAAGCTGACTATGTTTACAGACATCAAAGCTGACTGTGTTTACAGACATCAAAGTTGACTGTGTTTACAGACACCAAAGTTGACTATGTTTACAGACATCAAAGCTGACTGTGTTTACAGACAACAAAGATGACTGTGTTTACAGACATCAAAGTTGACTATGTTTACAGACATCAAAGCTGACTATGTTACAGACATCAAAGCTGACTGTGTTTACAGACATCAAAGTTGACTGTGTTTACAGACACCAAAGTTGACTATGTTTACAGACATCAAAGCCGACTGTGTTTACAGACATCAAAGCTGACTATGTTTACAGACATCAAAGCTGACTATGTTTACACACATCAAAGCTGACTATGTTTACAGACATCAAAGCTGACTGTGTTTACAGACATCAAAGTTGACTGTGTTTACAGACACCAAAGTTGACTATGTTTACAGACATCAAAGCTGACTGTGTTTACAGACAACAAAGATGACTGTGTTTACAGACATCAAAGTTGACTATGTTTACAGACATCAAAGCTGACTATGTTTACAGACATCAAAGCTGACTGTGTTTACAGAGACCAAAGCTGAACCGTTACCTTGAGCAAAGCCAGATGTGTGCTGGTATGATCCAATATGGAGATTCTGAAGAGCCTGTTGCTGGAAATATAGCTGTTGTTGTGGACTTGAATATGCTGACTGTGCAGTTGGATGCTGGGTCTGCATATTCTGGTGCAGCGTGGGAGCTGGGGCTGTGTGGGTTGTCTGCTGCACTTTCTTACGTGTTAAAGGACCCTGGAATTAGAAGAACAGGCAGACTAGTGTGGCTTTCACGTCCACAGAGACAAAATAAAATGTTGGCACAGCCTGTATGTTAATTAAATAATAAACAATTACCATCAGTGTACTCCAGACAAGAAAACCTCAGTAAAGTACAGAAACTCATCAATGAGAAGGCAAACTGAGTGTAAACTGTGGGGTTAGAAACAACTGCTATCAGATATATCAATTCAAACATTCCCAGCCCTCATTTGATTCTTTCTTGCAAGCTTCAAGGAGTTACAAAATAAGGACTGAAAACCCCTCACAATTAAAGGTCTTATCTTGTCTCCTTCCTCATATAGCTTTCAGTGTTGAGGGCACAAATAGATATCTTGTCTCCTTCCTCATATACCTTCCAGTGTTGAGGGCACAAATAGATATCTTGTCTCCCTCCTCATATACCTTCCAGTGTTGAGGGCACAAACAGATATCTTGTCTCCTTCCTCATATAGCTTTCAGTGTTGAGGGCACAAATAGATATCTTGTCTCCTTCCTCATATAGCTTTCAGTGTTGAGGGCACAAATAGATATCTTGTCTCCTTCCTCATATAGCTTTCAGTGTTGAGGGCACAAATAGATATCTTGTCTCCTTCCTCATATACCTTCCATTGTTGAGGGCACAAACAGATATCTTGATAGACCTTGGCAATTTGCTTCATATGATGGGTATTCAAGGTTTCTATAGTTTCCTCCGTACATCTCTTGTGTGGGTTACCTCTTCCTGTTACATACAAATCTTAGTGTGACTGTTTTACTGATTTACTGTTTGGCAGTGGTCATGTAATCTGGCCAAACCATTTGACTTGCTGATGCAGTGTAATACTGGTGTTACCCCACCCTTTGTTTTGATCGTGTCATTTCTTATTTGGTCTCTTCTTGTCACATTAAACATCTCATTTCTGTTGTGATGATTTTCCTTTAGTGTCAGGCTGTTAATGTCCAGGTTTGACACTGACAGTATAGAGTTAGATCCAAAACTGTGTTGTAGAGCGCTCTTTTTGTGTCAGTTGTCACACATTTGTTTTTTTAGTACAGGTGTCATCTGTCTAATGACATGACTCACTTTATCTATTCTCAATCTTGATGTCAGTTATCCCCAACGATGATATTGCATACTATGCTACCTAGGTATTTGAAATACTTCACTTGTTTCTTAGTTGTTAGGAAGTTCTTTGTTGGGATAGCTTCTCTTGCTATGGTCATGACTTAAGCTTTTTTCAGCATTGATCCTCATGTAGTTTTTACATGCCGTTGCTAAGTTATCCATGTTCTGCTGTATGTCTTTCTCTGATGTGGCTATAAATGCTTGGTTGCCAGCAAAAAGTTCATTTATGGTCCACCATAAAGATGTCTGTTTGTCCCCAAACTTGTTAAAGACAGACAATCATGTATTTTAAAACAAAAAAAAAGGTTACTGGCCACACAGGAATGTGGCGGTTTTTTGCTGTATCTTATGTGCTACAAGGCATAATAATAAATGCTGATCACAATTCGGACTTTCTTTTTTTTCTTAAAAATCTAACTTTTCTGAATAACTTTTTTTCATTTTTCATTTCAGTTTTACTGCTGTCAAAATGTAAAGTGAACAAGTAACAACATTTACCCAGGTCAGAAAATAACAACACTGATTTAAGCCAGCAAATAATCATGTTGATTAAATGTTACTCTATACCACTTTCCCAGGAAAGGCTGGCTGCAATAGTTTCTCCAGCTTCCTGCCTTTTGTGTGACATTGTGCATCCAGCTAAGCTGATTTACTATCCATCTCTTGATGCTGTCCACACAAACCTCCATCAAACCCACAATCTTCTCCCTCAATGTACAGGATTCCTCCCCCTGATGTGAACAACATGTTTCACTTGCTTCTCATGTTTATCATCATTTTGTTTTCAACTTTAACCAACGCAGAGTTCTGCCTACCATCTTTCCTTCCCATGAAGAAAAAGCCACTCTTCTGTGTATCCACATTTCAAGAACTTCGCTTGATTCTTTCATCTTCTTGTTTAATGTGCCATAACAGTAGCATGAAAGACTGTCTGGGACCTGATTGTGTGGTAGCAAAGCAACCTAAGCTGACTGTGTTTACAGACATCAAAGTTGACTATGTTTACAGACATCAAAGCTGACTATGTTTACAGACATCAAAGCTGACTGTGTTTACAGAGACCAAAGCTGAACCGTTACCTTGAGCAAAGCCAGATGTGTGCTGGTATGATCCAATATGGAGATTCTGAAGAGCCTGTTGCTGGAAATATAGCTGTTGTTGTGGACTTGAATATGCTGACTGTGCAGTTGGATGCTGGGTCTGCATATTCTGGTGCAGCGTGGGAGCTGGGGCTGTGTGGGTTGTCTGCTGCACTTTCTTACGTGTTACAGGACCCTGGAATTAGAAGAACAGGCAGACTAGTGTGGCTTTCACGTCCACAGAAACAAAATAAAATGTTGGCACAGCCTGTATGTTAATTAAATAATAAACAATTACCATCAGTGTACTCCAGACAAGAAAACCTCAGTAAAGTACAGAAACTCATCAATAAGAAGGCAAACTGAGTGTAAACTGTGGGGTTAGAAACAACTGCTATCAGGTATATCAATTCAAACATTCCCAGCCCTCATTTGATTCTTTCTTGCAAGCTTCAAGGAGTTACAAAATAAGGACTGAAAACCCCTCACAATTAAAGGTCTTATCTTGTCTCCTTCCTCATATAGCTTTCAGTGTTGAGGGCACAAATAGATATCTTGTCTCCTTCCTCATATAGCTTTCAGTGTTGAGGGCACAAACAGATATCTTGTCTCCTTCCTCATATACCTTCCATTGTTGAGGGCACAAACAGATATCTTGTCTCCTTCCTCATATAGCTTTCAGTGTTGAGGGCACAAATAGATATCTTGTCTCCTTCCTCATATAGCTTTCAGTGTTGAGGGCACAAATAGATATCTTGTCTCCTTCCTCATATAGCTTTCAGTGTTGAGGGCACAAATAGATATCTTGTCTCCTTCCTCATATACCTTCCATTGTTGAGGGCACAAACAGATATCTTGATAGACCTTGGCAATTTGCTTCATATGATGGGTATTCAAGGTTTCTATAGTTTCCTCCGTACATCTCTTGTGTGGGTCACCTCTTCCTGTTACATACAAATCTTAGTGTGAATGTTTTACTGATTTACTGTTTGGCAGTGGTCATGTAATCTGGCCGAACCATTTGACTTGCTGATGTAGTGTAATACTGGTGTTACCCCACCCTTTATTTTGATCGTGTCATTTCTTATTTGGTCTCTTCTTGTCACATTAAACATCTCATTTCTGTTGTGATGATTTTCCTTTAGTGTCAGGCTGTTAATGTCCAGGTTTGACACTGATGGTATAGAGTTAGATCCAAAACTGTGTTGTAGAGCGCTCTTTTTGTGTCAGTTGTCACACATTTGTTTTTTTTTAGTACAGGTGTCATCTGTTTAATGACCTGACTCACTTTATCTGTTCTAAATCTCGGTGTCAGTGACTCACTTTATCTGTTCTAAATCTCGGTGTCAGTGACTCACTTTATCTGTTCTAAATCTCGGTGTCAGTGACTCACTTTATCTATTCTAAATCTCGGTGTCAGTTATCCCCAACAATGATATTGCATACTATGCTACCTAGGTATTTGAAATACATCACTTGTTTCTTAGTTGTTAGGAAGTTCTTTGTTGGGATAGCTTCTCTTGCTATGGTCATGACTTAAGCTTTTTTCAGCATTGATCCTCATGTTGTAGTTTTTACATGCCGTTGCTAAGTTATCCATGTTCTGCTGTATGTCTTTCTCTGATGTGGCTATAAATGCTTGGTTGCCAGCAAAAAGTTCATTTATGGTCCACCATCAAGATGTCTGTTTGTCCCCAAACTTGTTAAAGACAGACAATCACGTATTTTAAAACAAAAAAAAAAAGGTTACTGGCCACACAGGAATGTGGCGGTTTTTTGCTGTATCTTATGTGCTACAAGGCATAATAATAAATGCTGATCACAATTCGGACTTTCTTTTTTTTTCTTGAAAATGTAACTTTTGTGAATAAATTTAAAAAATTTTTCATTTCAGTTTTACTACTGTCAAAATGTAAAGTGAACAAGTAACAACATTTACTCAAGTCAGAAAATAACAACACTGATTTAAGTCAGCAAATAATCATGTTGATTAAATGTTACTCTATGCCACTTTCCCAGGAAAGGCTGGCTGCAATAGTTTCTCCAGCTTCCTGCCTTTTGTGTGACATTGTGCATCCAGCTAAGCTGATTTACTATCCATCTCTTGATGCTGTCCACACAAACCTCCATCAAAGCCATGATCTTCTCCCTCGATGTTTTTATTTCTCCCCCTGATGTGAACAACATGTTTCACTTGTCTGCTTCTCATGTTTATCATCATTTTGTTTTCAATTTTAACCAACGCAGAGTTCTGCCTACCATCTTTCCTTCCCATGAAGAAAAAGCCACTCTTCTGTGTATCCACATTTCAAGAACTTCGCTTGATTCTTTCATCTTCTTGTTTAATGTGCCATAACAGTAGCATGAAAGACTGTCTGGGACCTGATTGTGTGGTAGCAAAACAACCTAAGTGGATGACAGATGATCAAGGACACAACACTTACTGGATTTTGTGAAGACTGCTGCTGCTGCTGCAGATTTTGTTGCTGACCTTGAGCTGGGAGACCAACCAGACCATTTGAACCTGAGAAACAAAGACATAAAGCAAAGATTATAAGAATGTAACCAACAAATGCATCATTAAGTTGGTGTTGGAAAATATGGTAATCATGCATTATTAAACTGGTGTTGGAAGTCTGATAATCAAACTTAAGAGATCAGCTTATATCTGCAGTGAATAAATTGATTAAGCTTATGACTCTTGCAAAATCAGGCAGAAGAAGAAACTACCTACTTTCCTGAAAAGTGGTTCTAGCATAATTTTAGATCTATTTTATCAGCAACATCTTTATTTATTATCCACAATTCTGACAGATGCTGATGATCATGTTTCTCTTTAAGCATTCCTAGGTGTGTCCAGTTAGTTCAGTTGCCTTACCTTTCCAATGCCACTCAAAGTTTACTTGCCTTACCTTTCCCATTTCACCCAGTCTGCCCATGCAATTTTTTCTTAGTCTTCCCCTACTTCTTCCCTTCAGTTTTGCAGTAACTATCAGGACTTGACAATATGGCTTCCCTAAACTGAACATAGGCAATGTCAGAAATGATCAACTTAGAAGAATATGTCTTTACATCAGAAAATCGTAATCTCACTTTGTTCTATACTGAGATGTATGAAACACTGGGCCCTGGTCCACCTGGCTAACAAAACATAAGTAAGACAGGACATTTTGTCATTTTCCTGTTCTCATTAGTTGCAGTAACAACACAGTGTAGAAGTTGTGCACACAGTAGCAAACTGAATTCCCAGGAAGCAGAATCAGCTGCTAGACTGGCTCCACCAGGTAAAAACTTGCTGAGAAAATGAGTACCTGATACTTGTGTTGGGGAAACCATCTCTGAAATTGGACACTTTTCCCTGCATGATTTACTTTTGTGGAGTCTGCTAAATGCCAGTCACTCTCCTGTGTCTTTTCTTTATGTCTATGTGACCTATCTAATTGTTCCAACAACTCCTACCTTCTTGACACCTCCTACACTTCCATTAATAAAACATTATTGGAAAATTATCATGACTAAAACCGAAGATGTGGAAAACATTACATGATTTTTTTTTTCTGAAACAGGATACTTGATTTTAAAAAAAATGTGATGTGTTAAAAAAATGCAAAGAAAACTTACTACACTGACATCCAACTTCTTCTCAAGGGGGCAATATATCATGAAAATTTGTCTCAAGAGACAATCTATAGTTAAACTATTTCTCAACAGACAATGCAATTAAACTTCATTTTCAGAGACATTTTTCAGCTAATGTGACTGGTATCCATTTTTACATCTGGGTCAGTAGGATGTTGCCAGCAGTGGTCTGTTACAATGGGTCAACAGGATGATGCCAGCAGTGGTCTCCTACAAACAATGGGTCAATAGGATGGTGCCGGCAATGGTCTCCTACAAACAATGGGTCAACAGGAACGTGGCAGCAGTGGGTCTCCTACAAACAATCTTCTAAGTCAGCATTACAGTGCCAGCAACTGGTCTCCTACAAACAATCTTCTAAGTTAACAGGCTGGTATCAGCAGTGGGTCTCCTACATGAAAATACATTTCACTTCATCTCTTCATCATCCATGACTAGAGACTAGAAAAAGCAACATAAAACTGTACCATGAAAATGTCCATGTGCCCCTGACTTGCTCAGAGAGTATGGCTGTTGTCTGTATTTACTTCTTCCTGCCACACTTTTAGGCTGCAACTGTCCTGGCTGCCAGTTTGGTTGTCCTTAAAATATTTACAATTTTGCTCAAAAACTGAACATGCAGTGAACAAAGAAAGATGAACTGTTGTAAAACCAGTTTCTTGTGCAGAGGCAATGGGATAAAGAGTCATTGCTGATAAACCAGCTGTACAAGTAGGTAACAAAAGAAAATGCGATGTGTTAAAAAAATGCAAAGAAAACTTACTACACTGACATCCAACTTCTTCTCAAAGGGGCAATATATCATGAAAATTTGTCTCAAGATACAATCTATAGTTAAACTATTTCTCAACAGACATTGCAATTAAACTTCATTTTCAGAGGCATTTTTCAGCTAATATGACTGGTATCCATTTTTACATCTGGGTCAGCAGGATGTTGCCAGCAGTGGTCTGTTACAAACAATGGGTCAACAGGATGATGCCATCAGTGGTCTCCTACAAACAATGGGTCAACAGGATGATGCCAGCAGTGGTCTCCTACAAACAATAGGTCAATAGGATGGTGCCGGCAATGGTCTCCTACAAACAATAGGTCAATAGGAACGTGGCAGCAGTGGGTCTCCTACAATCTTCTAAGTCAGCATTACAGTGCCAGCAACTGGTCTCCTACAAACAATCTTCTAAGTTAACAGGCTGGTATCAGCAGTGGGTCTCCTACATGAAAATACATTTCATTTCACCTCTTCATCATCCATGACTAGAGACTAGAAAAAAGCAACATAAAACTGTACCATGAAAATGTCCATGTGCCCCTGACTTGCTCAGAGAGTATGGCTGTTGTCTGTATTTACTTCTTCCTGCCACACTTTTATGCTGCAACTGTCCTGGCTGCCAGTTTGGTTGTCCTTAAAATATTTACAATTTTGCTCAAAAACTGAACATGCAGTGAACAAAGAAAGATGAACTGTTGTAAAACCAGTTTCTTGTGCAGAGGCAATGGGATCAAGAGTCACTGCTGGTGAACCAGCTGTACAAGTAGGTAACAAAAGAAAATGCTGTTTCAAGGATACATGCTTCAAAAATTGAATAATGTCTATGGTGAAAGTGAGATGTAACTAAAGCCAAGCTGACAGCAGTCTCATCATAAGCAGGACTTTTATGTGAAGATCTTGATATGGGGATATTAAATCAGCTGCTGATGTGACAACCTGAAATAAAGTCTCTTGATGAGCAGCTCTGACATAAAGGTAACATTAGCAAACTAGAAATAAAGATAACAAATTAGATATGAACTATCTTGTCTTTGCTCACATCCTGGCATAGACTTAGAAAACAGGTTGCTCTCCAGTAAAATTCACAATGGCAGGTTAGTGAGGTGTACCCTCCCCAGCCCTTTAGCCTGACTGCAGACATGCAGCGGTGGCCTCAGAAATACTGTAGGAAGGTAGAGTCAGGTCCGGCCAGAGCTGGTTCACGGCGTTTGATGACTGTGTCAGATTTCACGCTCACTTCATTCCCCACTATCAAAACTTAGCAGCAACGTCCCAGCTGGTATGCAAGTGCCACTTTTCGTCTTATAAGAGAGATTTTGCTGAATGACTTCTTACATGGCTGATTCCACCAATATTAGATTTGTATACTAACATGGCTGATTCCACCAATATTAGATTGTATCCTGTTGTTTATACTTGAATTTGTACTGAAGCAACAAGAAAACTCAGTTTGTGTGTTTAAATATTTCTTTTTAGTGAAATATACTAAAAGCCAGTATTTGACCATCTGGTACATTTATGAAGGAAATAAATAACACTGAAAGTAAAGCAATGCATGATTAATATGTGAACCTGATACCACGCAGTGGAGTAGTCAAATGTATCAAATAAGCTTCCTATGTGAAAGCAATGGGGCTGAGAGTTTCTGTCACTGCACTTCAGCGAACAACATGCAAAACTGCTACTTAGAACACTGTTAGGAGGACATCTGCTACAAGGCGGGGCATACCAAACCATACTGTAGATACAGCTGTCTTTGCACAGAGGATATAAGCTGATTCTCATTTGAATATCATCCCATGTAAATGGGAGTATGCTTGAGATGAAAGTAGGTAAATATAATTTTTTTTAAAAAGCGCAGCATATCATGGATGTATCACCAACTGTTCTGCTGCATAAAGTCAAACCAGCAACCACAATGAGGAAACAAGTACGTACAAATAAACAAAACAGGAAATTATCTCGAATCAATAATTGTAGAATGAAGCAAAACAACCTAGTAATGCAAAGATCTGTTACAAGTCACATGGTAGATACTGGTTGGAAGCTCCACAGACCAAGACAGTTTCTTTAAAAATCTCTGTATCTTTAAGCAAATTATAAGACTGATTTTTCTGTTTCTTTCAGACACAAACATGGAACTTCCTTCTCAAGTATGACATTTCTTGTCAAGTATAAAGATTCCACGTACCACTGGGCACTGTATAAACTGCTGAAGTGGACATCGCTGGGAAGCTTGTGCTGCCTAGCGCTGTCATCAGGGATGAATGCTTAGCCTACCACAAAACCTCAGAGTTGGTTACTTTGTCTAGCAACTTCATACTCGTTACACTGCAGAAACCACTTTTTTCCTCATGCCTTGAATATGCTGTACACATTTCAGATCCACATAATATTATGTCCATGCAAATTATTTATACATGAACCTGTTGTTTATACTTGAATTTGTACTGAAGCAACAAGAAAACTCAGTTTGTGTGTTTAAATATTTCTTTTTAGTGAAATATACTAAAAGCCAGTATTTGACCATCTGGTACATTTATGAAGGAAATAAATAACACTGAAAGTAAAGCAATGCATGATTAATATGTGAACCTGATACCACGCAGTGGAGTAGTCAAATGTATCAAATAAGCTTCCTATGTGAAAGCAATGGGGCTGAGAGTTTCTGTCACTGCACTTCAGTGAACAACGTGCAAAACTGCTACTTAGAACACTGTTAGGAGGACATCTGCTACAAGGCAGGGCATACCAAACCATACTGTAGATACCGCTGTCTTTGCACAGAGGATATAAGCTGATTCTCATTTGAATATCATCCCATGTAAATGGGAGTATGCTTGAGGTGAAAGTAGGTAAATATAATTTTTTTAAAAAGCGCAGCATATCATGGATGTATCACCAACTGTTCTGCTGCATAAAGTCAAACCAGCAACCACAATGAGGAAACAAGTATGTACAAATAAACAAAACAGGAAATTATCTAGAATCAATAATTGTAGAATGAAGCAAAACAACCAAGTAATGCAAAGATCTGTTACAAGTCACATGGTAGATACTGGTTAGAAGTGCCACAGACCAAGATAGTTTCTTTAAAAATCTCTGTATCTTTAAGCAAATTATAAGACTGATTTTTCAGTTTCTTTCAGACACAAACATGGAACTTCCTTCTCAAGTATGACATTTCTTGTCAAGTATAAAGATTCCACGTACCACTGGGCACTGTATAAACTGCTGAAGTGGACATCGCTGGGAAGCTTGTGCTGAGACTCTGAGCTGGTATCGGAGGAAAGTGCTGCTTCATTGACCGCCTCTTTATCTGTCTGACTTTGCCAGTGTCTACCCGCATCTGAAATCATGCAAACACATTGCAGGGACACCCAATTTTAATATGGCAATAAGCATGAAAGGGGATGGACAGAAACGGCATGAAATCAGGGCACAATCATTTAATTCTATAAAGTACTTCTTTGTCACAGAGCAAAACCCTTAATATTATTTATTTCTGAGAGGTATTTTCATATGTCACATTCCCCTCCTCCCATCCACCATTTTGGTCATCCCAAAAGTAAGTTAACAAGAGCAAAGTTTATCTGGACATAACACACAATACACTGGGACATCCAGCTCAGCGACAGCACTATGTTGCATCTGACCGCTTCATGCTTCCACAAGTGACATCCCAACTGTCACGAAATTTGATGTTTATCTGCATTTCCGTGATGTCAGTTGATAGTGTTTGTGTCCTGTGATGCTCACTGATAGTGCTTGTGTACTGTGATGCTCACTGATAGTGCTTGTGTACTGTGATGCTCATTGATAGTGCTTGTGTACTGTGATGCTCACTGATAGTGCTTGTGTACTGTGATGCTCACTGATAGTGCTTGTATCCTGTGATGCTTATTGATAGTGCCCATGTCCTGTGATGCCCACTGATAGTGCCTGTGTCCTGTTATGCCCACTGATAGTGCCTGTGTCCTGTTATGCCCACTGATAGTGCCTGTGTCCTGTGATGCCCAATGATAGTGCTTATTTCTGTGATGCCCAATGATAGTGCCTGTGTCCTGTGATGGCCACTGATAGTGCCTGTTTCTGTGATGCCCACTGATAGTGCTTGTTTCTGTGATGCCCACTGATAGTGCTTGTTTCTGTGATGCCCACTGATAGTGCTTGTTTCTGTAATGCCCACTGATAGTGCTTGTTTCTGTGATGCCCACTGATAGTGCTTGTTTCTGTGATGCCCACTGATAGTGCTTGTTTCTGTAATGCCCACTGATAGTGCTTGTTTCTGTGATGCTCATTGATAGTGCTTGTTTCTATGATGCCCAATGATAGTGCCTGTGTCCTGTGATGCTCATTGATAGTGCTTGTTTCTATGATGCCCAATGATAGTGCTTGTGTCCTGTGATGCCTAATGATAGTGCTTGTGTCCTGTGATAGCTGTTGATAGTGCTTGTGTACTGTGATGCCTAATGATAGTGCTTGTGTACTGTGATGCCTAATGATAGTGCTTGTGTCCTGCGATGCCCAATGATAGTGGTTGTGTCCTGTGATGCCCATTGATAGTGCTTGTGTACTGTGGTGCCCAATGATAGTGCTTGTGTCCTGTGATGCCCAATGATAGTGCTTGTGTCCTGTGATGCCCAATGATAGTGCTTGTGTTCTGTGATGCCCAATGATAGTGCTTGTGTCCAGTGGTGGCTCTTTGAAGTCTGACTGAATGTGGTGAAAATAGGAATATATGAACATGTCAAATGAGCAACAGTGTCACTGCTTTCAAGATGGAGGTCAGGTCTGTGTGCTGAGCTACTGAACTTAGTGCTATGGTGCCACTGTGAGCTGTGAACTTCACACGGACAGTTTTAATGAATCTTTGTTAGGTCTGCTCACCCAGTGAGAGCTGTGAACTTCACACAGACAGTGTTAATGATTCTTGGTTAGGTCTACTCAGCCAGTGAGAGCTGTGAACTTCACACAGACAGTGTTAATGATTCTTGGTTAGGTCTACTCAGCCAGTGAGAGCTGTGAACTTCACACAGACAGTGTTAATGAATCTTTGTTAGGTCTGCTCACCCAGTGAGAGCTGTGAACTTCACACAGACAGTGTTAATGATTCTTGGTTAGGTCTACTCAGCCAGTGAGAGCTGTGAACTTCACACAGACAGTGTTAATGAATCTTTGTTAGGTCTACTCAGCCAATGAGAGCTGTGAACTTCACACAGACAGCATTAATGATTCTTGGTTAGGTCTACTCAGCCAGTGAGAGCTGTGAACTTCACACAGACAGTGTTAATGAATCTTTGTTAGGTCTACTCAGCCAATGAGAGCTGTGAACTTCACACAGACAGTGTTAATGATTCTTGGTTAGGTCTACTCAGCCAGTGAGAGCTGTGAACTTCACACAGACAGTGTTAATGATTCTTGGTTAGGTCTACTCAGCCAGTGAGAGCTGTGAACTTCACACAGACAGTGTTAATGATTCTTGGTTAGGTCTACTCAGCCAGTGAGAGCTGTGAACTTCACACAGACAGTGTTAATGATTCTTGGTTAGGTCTACTCAGCCAGTGAGAGCTGTGAACTTCACACAGACAGTGTTAATGAATCTTTGTTAGGTCTACTCAGCCAGTGAGAGCTGTGAACTTCACACAGACAGTGTTAATGAATCTTTGTTAGGTCTACTCAGCCAATGAGAGCTGTGAACTTCACACAGACAGCATTAATGATTCTTGGTTAGGTCTACTCAGCCAGTAGTGAACTATGATGGTCTTTGTGTGTTCTGGAGCAGCTTGGTGCCTTAGCTAAGGAGTTCATGCCAAGAGTGATGCTGACTAGTTTTGCATTTGGACTTTTGTGGTTCCAAAAGTGGCATCCCCACTTAGTGGGCTCATCAAGGACCAATGCAGAAAGGACTACTGATAACCATTCTTTACAATACTCACTGGCACAGGTGGTAGCGTGATTATGGGAGTATCTCGTTCATGACGATACTGAGAACCTAATACTGAGCTGAAATTAACACAGTATGCTGTGCTCCATAAAGGACACCTTAATTTCCCATATGGTCACCATGACAACTTTGGCATTTGTCTAAGGGTAGGACAAGTTTTTCAATGTTCACTTCATAAAATGCAGCATCTTGGACACAGAGCCATCGTGTCAGTCGTCTCTCTGAAATCTGTTTCTTGGGAGGCTGGAAGAAGTAAAGATCTCCTGGCCAGGGCGGCACTACAGGGCAGATGGTATGAATTCTCCCAGAGAAAATGTGGCAATTCCTGAACTGAGGAGGCTGCATGTGAGTGAGCATTATCATGGAGGAGCAACACACCTTTTGCCAACAGCTCGGGAAGATGACATCTTGTGGCAGCTCATAAACATACAGCTGCATGAATTGTTGCTCCCCTTTCTAAAATTATGACCAACAACATGTCCTGCTCCAAAACATGGCAGCCACAGCTGTGCCACTGGACAGCACAATTCTGAACTTCCTAGTTTGTGGAGAATCCAGATGCTTCCATCTCATGCTTGCACATTCCCGTTCTGGGGTGCTGTTGTGAACCTAAGTCTTGTCACTGGTGACACTGCGTTCCTGGAAGTCTTGTCACTGATGACACTGCGTTCCTGGAAGTCTTGTCACTGGTGACACTGTGTTCTTGGAAGTCTTGTCACTGGTGACACTGTGTTCCTGGAAGTCTTGTCACTGATGACACTGCGTTCCTGGAAGTCTTGTCACTGGTGACACTGTGTTCTTGGAAGTCTTGTCACTGATGACACTGCGTTCCTGGAAGTCTTGTCACTGGTGACACTGCGTTCCTGGAAGTCTTGTCACTGGTGACACTGCGTTCCTGGAAGTCTTGTCACTGGTGACACTGCGTTCCTGGAAGTCTTGTCATGGTGACACTGCGTTCCTGGAAGTCTTGTCACTGGTGACACTGCGTTCCTGGAAGTCTTGTCACTGGTGACACTGCGTTCCTGGAAGTCTTGTCACTGGTGACACTGCGTTCCTGGAAGTCTTGTCACTGGTGACACTGCGTTCCTGGAAGTCTTGTCACTGGTGACACTGCGTTCCTGGAAGTCTTGTCACTGGTGACACTGCGTTCCTGGAAGTCTTGTCACTGGTGACAATGTTTTCCGGGAAGTCTTGTCACTGGTGACACTGTGTTCCTGGAAGTCTTGTCACTGATGACACTGTGTTCTTGGAAGTCTTGTCACTGGTGACACTTTATTCTTGGAAGTCTTGTCACTGATGACACTTTATTCTTGGAAGTCTTGTCACTGGTGACACTGTGTTCCTGGAAGTCTTGTCACTGATGACACTGCGTTCCTGGAAGTCTTGTCACTGGTGACACTGTGTTCCTGGAAGTCTTGTCACTGGTGACACTGTGTTCTTGGAAGTCTTGTCACTGGTGACACTGCGTTCCTGGAAGTCTTGTCACTGGTGACACTGTGTTCCTGGAAGTCTTGTCACTGGTGACACTGTGTTCCTGGAAGTCTTGTCACTGGTGACACTGTGTTCCTGGAAGTCTTGTCACTGGTGACACTGCGTTCCTGGAAGTCTTGTCACTGGTGACACTGTGTTCCTGGAAGTATTGTCACTGGTGACACTGCATTCCTGGAAGTCTTGTCACTGGTGACACTGTTTCCTGGAAGTCTGTCACTGATGACACTGCGTTCCTGGAAGTCTTGTCACTGGTGACACTGCGTTCCTGGAAGTCTTGTCACTGGTGACACTGCGTTCCTGGAAGTCTTGTCACTGGTGACACTGCGTTCCTGGAAGTCTTGTCACTGGTGACACTGCGTTCCTGGAAGTCTTGTCACTGGTGACACTGCGTTCCTGGAAGTCTTGTCACTGGTGACACTGCGTTCCTGGAAGTCTTGTCACTGGTGACACTGCGTTCCTGGAAGTCTTGTCACTGGTGACACTGCGTTCCTGGAAGTCTTGTCACTGGTGACACTGCGTTCCTGGAAGTCTTGTCACTGGTGACACTGTGTTCCTGGAAGTCTTGTCACTGGTGACAATGTGTTCCTGGAAGTCTTGTCACTGGTGACACTGTGTTCCTGGAAGTCTTGTCACTGGTGACACTGTGTTCCTGGAAGTCTTGTCACTGATGACAATGTATTCCTGGAAGTCTTGTCACTGGTGACACTGTGTTCCTGGAAGTCTTGTCACTGATGACAATGTGTTCCTGGAAGTCTTGTCACTGGTGACACTGTGTTCCTGGAAGTCTTGTCACTGATGACACTGTGTTCCTGGAAGTCTTGTCACTGGTGACAATGTTTTCCGGGAAGTCTTGTCACTGATGACACTGTGTTCCTGGAAGTCTTGTCACTGGTGACACTGTGTTCTGGAAGTCTTGTCACTGGTGACACTGTGTTCCTGGAAGTCTTGTCACTGGTGACACTGTGTTCTGGAAGTCTTGTCACTGGTGACACTGTGTTCCTGGAAGTCTTGTCACTGATGACACTGTGTTCCTGGAAGTCTTGTCACTGGTGACACTGTGTTCCTGGAAGTCTTGTCACTGATGACACTGTGTTCCTGGAAGTCTTGTCACTGGTGACACTATGTTCCTGGAAGTCTTGTCACTGATGACACTGTGTTCCTGGAAGTCTTGTCACTGATGACAATGTGTTCCTGGAAGTCTTGTCACTGATGACACTGTGTTCCTGGAAATCTTGTCACTGGTGACACTTTCTTCTTGGAAGTCTTGTCACTGATGACACTGTGTTCCTGGAAGTCTTGTCACTGGTGACACTGTGTTCCTGAAAGTCTTGTCACTGGTGACACTGTGTTCCTGGAAGTCTTGTCACTGATGACACTGTGTTCCTGGAAGTCTTGTCACTGGTGACACTGTGTTCCTGGAAGTCTTGTCACTGATGACAATGTGTTCCTGGAAGTCTTGTCACTGATGACACTGTGTTCCTGGAAGTCTTGTCACTGATGACACTGTGTTCCTGGAAGTCTTGTCACTGATGACACTGTGTTCCTGGAAGTCTTGTCACTGGTGACACTTTATTCTTGGAAGTATTGTCACTGGTGATACTGTGTTCCTGGAAGTCTTGTCACTGGTGACACTTTATTCTTGGAAGTCTTGTCACTGGTGACACTTTATTCTTGGAAGTCTTGTCACTGGTGACACTTTATTCTTGGAAGTCTTGTCACTGGTGACACTTTATTCTTGGAAGTCTTGTCATTGACTGGCATACTGTGTTCACCCCCAACTATCAGTAAATTACCAATAAGAAGAAAAAAAAAAAGAGAGAAAAACAGACTTGTGAAGGTTGCTGCTTACAGTAACTGGTTTCTATTATCAAAAATCTAGTAAAAAGCAATTAGCAAAATCAGCTGAGGAATAACAGGTCCAGAAGGATGATCTGAGGAATAACAGGTCCAGAAGGATGATCTGAGGAATAACAGGTCCAGAAGGATGATCTGAAGAATAACTGGTCCAGAAGGATGATCTGAGGAATAACTGGTCCAGAAGGATGATCTGAGGAATAACAGGTCCAGAAGGATGATGGTGCTAGTTTGTGTGGAAGGGAATCAGCCAGCTGTGGCTGAGATTCAGTACATGATTACTGTGTAAATCTTGTGCAGACAGGATAAGAAAAACATTTCACATGAACATTTAATTCCTGTGGAAGTCTGTTTTGTATGTTTAGTTTTACATTAAAAAGAAAAACTAATGAATAAAGTACCAAATGTTGTACTGACAAAAGCAGAAATTTTGGAAAATGCTTCATGCAGGATGAAAAACAGGTACAGTTGTATTGGTTTAAACAAATCTTAGCATGATCACTGAATACACACAAAGACAGCATACACACAAACAAAAACATACAGTTTCACTACGTCACCTGGGTCATATTACTGAAATCTATGATGTACGGCAGACAAAGGCGAGTCTGCTGAAGATCAAAAACTGATGAGTTGAGATGATTTCTTCTGGTAAAGTGTTCTTCCAGCAGCTCCATCGTCTCTATATCATACACATTCCACTGGGATGGGAGCTCTCCTTCATATTCCCATACCACCCCTTGTCCTAGCGCAGATGTTGGTCCATGAAATGACCTCTTGATATCCCTTACTGAACCTTAACCATCACATTCATGAAAAGAATTAAGAGAAATTTAAGATATATACTGATAATGCCAAATTAATGAACAGATAAATTCATATTCATATCTAATGGCCACTTACTGAACAGATAAAAACAAATCTAAAAAAGGCATCATCAGGATTTTTAATACAGTTCATTTGCTGTCCAATGTAAGTTTCTTACATTTTTACTACAGCCCATTCACTGTCTCAACGCAATTTCAAGATTTTTTTCATCACAGTTCACTCCCTATCTGGTGTCAGTTCTCAAGATTAACAGTACAGCTCTCCTAAATCTATACCAAACATTTTATTCATTATTAAGATAATTTCAAAACAACTTTCCATTTAGATTAAATTCAGCATAAGTAATATTATGTTTAAAGTATCCACATCTTCACATAAGTATTGACAAAAGTCATTTAACCTTTTTTTTTTTTACATTAATTACTGATATTTTCATTATGGTTGGCTTATGCTGAAAAATGTTCAGCATTTTAACCTTTACAGCTTATTGCTGTAGAGACTTCTTTTATCTCTCTCTCTCTTTCCTCATTTGTCATTTACTCAAGATTCTCTTAAATCTATATATTCATTCATTTGCTTGTCTCTTGTGGAACTTTGGCTCCCTAACAGCACTACTGTAGGCCTCTCGGTTGTGAGCAAGATGGCCTGCTACTGATGCATCCATTTGCAGATCACCAACGATGTCTTGCAGCCATCTTCGCCTTGGTATTCCTCTCTTTCTTTTTCCATTATGTACCCATCGAAGACGGTCTTCTCTAGATTATCGTGACGTTTAATGTGTCCAAAATATTTAAGTTTTCTCTCTTTAATCCTCTTTATTAGCCAGCCTTCTTCAATATTAAGTTCTTGTAGTATAGATATATTTGTTCTTTTCTGTGTCCATGATATCTGAAGAACTCTCTTCTGCAGCATTTACATTCAAAGGCATTTATGTGTTTCTCAGCTGTTTTGTTAAATGTCCAGGTCTCACAAACAAATGTTGTGATGGGAAAGATGCATGCCCTTAAAAATCTTATTTTGTAGTTCTGTCTGTTCCTCTCCACAGCTTCTTTAGTTGTTTTACTTTCTGAAGACCGATAGATGTCCTTTTAATTTCCTTCATTGTATCTCCATTATTAGTTAGTAGTGATCCAAAATATTAAAAACTCTCCACTTCTTCCAGTGTTTCCTCATTGATACATATTTCAGCTGCCTTGGTTGTTTTGTCAATTGTCAAAAAATTGTCCATTACAACTGTGTGCTTGTTAATTAATAAAGCTGTTCTTCCTTGTATTTTAAATACTCTTAACATCGTATTTAAGCTGAGTTTCACCGCACTAAAATTTCACATTATTTATTAAGATTATTTAATATTTCCATTGTATGGGGAATTGTTCTCATTAATTTACAAAAAAAAACAAACAAAAAACAGACTTAAAATGTGGTCACAATGATTTAGCCATCTGTTTATTCTGATGAGGTAAAATTCTTGCACTTATATTTTTACCAGATTTTTTTTTTCTAATCGGTCATCAAAATAGCGACCTACATGTTTCAGTAGGCATATTTCTAGAGTCTGTTGTTTCTAAAGATCTTCGAGTCTACCTGTTTATTGTCCACACACTACACCCTATGCTAGGTTGGAGACAAGACTTTATATCCTATTACAACTATCACCGGAATCATCACTGGCCGTAGAGAATAATATTTCTTTTGCTTGCTTTACCTGAAGAGTTGGTAGTTTGTTTCATGAGAGCAAAGTTCACGTCATAACATGACAAATTCGGCGAGACTGTTCCCAAGTTAACAGTTTGTTGTGTCCCTGATGCAAACAGCCTTTCCAACTCACAGGAGACGTCAGGTTCGTAGGGACTCCACAGGTTTCGGTTGTTCATGTATGACCACACAACAACACCCGTCATCTTTATAAGGAGAAAACGTTCTAGGTTGTGCTTTGTGTGATTGATGCCGAGAGTTTAATTTGTACGTCAAACACAGAATCCGAAACAACTTTTTCTCAGAAAACAAAACAGACACACGTCAAATTCGACTACTTTTCTGGTATTCGTGAAACTGATGTCGGACAAGGAGTCTAGAAAACTTCAGCAAATCGATTTCTATAATCGAATTCAGATTTGCTTGGAGAGGAAAAGAAAATAAACAGTTCACAAAACAGTTTTTCACTTGCAAAACTTAATCAAAACAGTTGTATAGTCTCATATGTGATTAAAAATAATGAATAAGAAATAACATCCACGTAAACGTTGATATGATAATATAAATATATAAATATCGATACCAAAAAATATTGATATTGAGATTCACGCAACCTAAAA
>CM019693.1:47983614-47994668 GCA_009760885.1 Achatina immaculata | reverse complement strand
GGAAGAGGATGGTTTGCTGATGTTTTTGTAGCTAGTGTATTGGATCTGTTAGTTGCTGCATCTCAGTTGCTTTTTCCATTCATATCTGCACTGATTACAGATTAGTTTTGCCTCTTGGTGTTTACTGGATGATTTGTTTGATCTTGATGCTGCTAGCTTTGGATAGCTGTCAGCTATTCCTTTGCAAGCTATCCACAGATGGTACCCATTGTAGGGCCAGGTTCTTGACAGTGTAAGGTGCTTCAGTTCTGTTGTGATTTCCTTTATATTTACTTGTGGGTTCTTTGTTGTTTTTAGACATTCCAGAAGTGCCATGCAGTCTGCAAAGAAGGCTATTCTGTGTTGTGGGTGCTGGTTTTCTGTTTTAAGTATTTTGAGGGCTTCAAGGAGGACTGTTGTTGGAGGAAATCTTTCAAGTGGCGATGGTCTTTTTAGTTAGTCTGACTTGTAGTGATATGCATTTTGTTATTGGGTCGTCGTGTGTTACACGGTGAATATCCATGTAACGTCTTAGTGTCGCCTGTGAAGCAGCTAGCAAAGTATTTGCTCGGTAAAAAGTGATGTACAGTATTAAAAGAGTGAAGTAGTGCATATTCAAGTAGTTCAATATAAAGTCTAGTCAGTCAGTTCAGCCAGTTAGTGCAAATCTCGCTCAGCTAATAGAAATAATCTTTGGTTTTCACTGTCCCCTAGACGGCCGACAAGTCAGGAGAAATAAGGGCAGTTACAGCATATCCTCTAGGTACCTTCATGTCTCTAAGCTCCAGGCAGACAATGGCCTGGGAGTAACCCCCACCCCCACAAATAAACGACAACATAAATCCTTACAATTTCAGCCTCCCTACCGTTACCAAAAAGAACATTACTAATATTACAGACATAACAAAAATCTTTCCTAGCATTTCTGCCTGATATCCACTTCTCTGTCATATTTTTGCTGTTCTGGAGTTTACCATCCATATGTTATAAAGCACAGACAAGGCCCATTATGAACCTTATATGTGCATGACAAAATGATCAGCTTTACACTGAACAATGTTAACTCATGCATATATGTCCCACTGAAACATTACGCCATGAAGTGTTTACTGACCGTACTCAAGGAATCCGTGTCAGCTTTAACCAAGTGGAAGAATATAAAAAGTTACCCAAAGTTAACAAAATCTGAAGATGTTACATGCACTCACGGTTTTCGAGGATGTTGCAAATGTTGATATTATACGCAGCATGACTGAGTTTTCAGCAAAATCTTTGCACATGTACGGCTCATCAGCACAGATCACTCGGATGGCCAGTCCAGGTCCTGGGTGGCATAGATTTGACATAAAAATTAGGACCAGGATATCAATACAACATCACGAGTTAGACTTCATGGTATTTTAAAATCATCAATTAAACTCAGCTCAGCATATCTAGTATCACCAACCTGATGCTGACAAATGACTAATTTTTAAGTGATCGTCTTTTATTTTCTTCATGTACTGGTTTCAGTGTGTGAAGTGACAAGTGACTAACTTAAGACTGTGGAGTTACTTACTTAAGTCTCTGGAGTGACAAGTGACTAACTTAAGTGTGTGGAGTGACAAGTGACTAGCTTAAGAATGTGGAGTGACAAGTGACTAGCTTAAGACTATGGAGTGACAAGTGAATAACTTAAGTCTCTGGAGTGACAAGTGATTAACTTAAGACTGTGAAGTGACAAGTGACTAACTTAAGTCTCTGAAGCGACAAGAGACTAACTCAGACCATGTGAAAAAGTAACATTTGCTCTGATCTGAGCATGATGAAACAAGGAGACTTTATGTATCAACGTCTCCTCTGTTTACGTGTTTCAAAGGGTGCCTGACCAATGTCTCAAAATCTGAATGTAATTTTGTCACTAGAAAAAGCAGCAAAAACAGGAGACAGCAAAACTTTATATAACATACAAAAGAGGCTAACAGGTACTATTACATCTAAAGAAAGGCCAATCCTTAGCAAAACTGGAACCCTATTAACATCAAATAAAGACCAAAAGCAAAGATGGGCTGAACACTTCCAAGAAATACTTAATCGACCACACCCAAAAGAATTGTTAAACCTTGAAACTGACTTACCAGCCCCACAACTAAATGCCAACCTAGATGAAATTAAATTGCATGAAATTGAAACAGCAGTGAATTTAATGGCTAACAACAAAGCTGCAGGTGAAGATGAAATAACAGCCGAAATGCTAAAAGCTATCAATAGTGACAACAAACTACAGAGAATGTTTAACAAGATTTGGAAAGAAGAAAAGGTCCCTTCTAATTGGAAGAAAGGAATCATTGTTAAAATACCAAAAAAAGGCAACCTTAGTGACTGTAACAACTGGAGAGGAGTAACCTTAATATCAGTTGTGTCAAAAGTATTTTACAAGGTCATTTTGAATAGACTCAAAGATATAGTGGATACTGCAATGAGAGAAGAACAAGCAGGATTTAGAAAAGGAAGAAGCTGTCTTGACCAGATCTTTACTCTCAGAATAATACTTGAAGAACATACTGAAAAGCAGAAACCATTAATACTGAACTTCACAGATTTTAAAAAGGCATTTGATAGCATACATAGAGATTCATTATGGAGAATTTTATGTCTATATGGAATACCATCTAAAATTGTCTACATCATTAAGGACTTATACAATGGATATGTTTGTGCAGTCAAGAAAGAAGAAGGGATGAGTGAATGGTTCCAGACTGAAACAGGCCTGAAACAAGGATGTATACTGTCTCTTTTACTTTTTTGGATTACAATAAACTTCATAATGACAAAATGCTGCACAGGTAACACAGGTATTGACTGGGTACATGGGACCTAACTAGAAGATCTTGATTTTGATGATGACATAACTCTTATCAGTAATAATGTGAATTCCATGCAAGAAAAAATCAGATAGCCTGTCTTCACTGGCTAGCAAAATAGGACTTGAAATTAACAAGGAAAAAACAAAAATAATGAAAATTCCCCTTAATCAAAATGGAAAAATACACATAGAAGGGACAGATATTGAAGAAGTCAATCAATTTGCATACCTTGGCAGCTACATAGACCAGGATGGTGACACTAGAAAGGAAGTTAGGATCAGAATTGCAAAAGCAGCATCAATCTTCAAGAATCTTGAGAACATATGGAATTCAAAAGTTATAAGCACAAAAATCAAGTTAAGACTATTCAATTCAAATGTAATATCCACCTCAGTTATGCATGCGAAAGCTGGAAAACAACTAAAGAAACAGAAAAGAAATTAGACTTTTTTGAAAACAAATGCCTAAGGAAAATACTCGGCATCAAGTGGAATGAATTCAAGAACAATGCAGAGATAAGACAGATGACTGAACAACAACCAGTCTCTTGCGTGATCAGGAAAAGGAGATGGACATATGTTTGGCACTTGATGAGAAGAAATGATCAGAGAATCCCAAAACAAGCTATCAAGTGGAACACAACAGGCCAAAGAAAAAGAGGCAGACCACGTGAAACTCTGAAGAGGACATTATTAAGAGAGGCCAAATTAACAGGCATAAAATCCTTTGATGAGGTTGAAAGACTCACTGAAGACAGGCA
Organism: Achatina immaculata; assembly: GCA_009760885.1. NCBI lineage: Eukaryota > Metazoa > Mollusca > Gastropoda > Stylommatophora > Achatinidae > Lissachatina > Lissachatina immaculata. The sequence goes on along the minus strand of CM019693.1, from coordinate 47,991,083 downwards.
AAATTGTCGAACTACTTTGCGAGCCCTATGTGATGTTTAACGGCACGGGAAGGATATAAGATAAGTAAGAAAGAGTGTTACTTTATCATGTAAAGTGGCAAATATGCTGCATCATAGCATTAAGTTCTGAGTTTGTTTGCTTGTTTGTTTTTTTTAAATCAGTGTGGAATTTTCAAGTGTGGAACTCTGGGCCATCATGAATTTCCTGCTCCTGTAGAGGAAAACTCTAAAGGAAATCCATGAGTATGTATGCTGCAAAAACTGAGTGACAGGTGTCTATCATTCTTGTGTGTATGCTGCAAACACTGAGTGACAGGTGTCTATCATTCTTGTGTGTATGCTGCAAAAACTGAGTGACAGGTGTCTATCATTCTTGTGTGTATGCTGCAAACACTGAGTGACAGGTGACAGGTGTCTATCCTACTCATCTGTGAAGAAGTGGTGCACCAACTTTCAGCATGGAGATTTTGAGACCAAAGTTACAGCAAGATGTGGAAAGCTTTCACAGAGTCAACTCTAGAAACTACTCATCATGCTCATCATCTAACTTTTGCAGATCAATGAACTCTGGCTAGAACAACTGCTAAGACACTACAGACATCAAGGGAACATCATGCTCGTCATCTAACTTTTGCAGATCAATGAACTCTGGCTAAAACAACTGCTGAGACACTACAGACATCAAGGGAACATGCTGGGTTACATGAGTATTTGGGCATGCAGAAATTGTCAGCCAAGTGGATGCTGAAATGTTCAAATGCCAACAAAATCAAAGTGACATTTCCATGATATCTTGCCCAGTCTCAGCCAACAGAAATCTACAGATAATTGAAATGACTTATTACTGCTGTTGAAACATGGTCAAACCAACATGACCAAGCAAAAGTCCCTGCAATGGTGGCATTCAAATTCTCCACAGCAGAAGAAACTTAAGACACAAAGGTCAGCAGGGAAGGTCATGGCCATTGTTTCTTTTGGAATAAGAAAGATATTTTGATGACTGACTATTTTCCGAGGGGCCCAACAAAAGATGTATAATACCAGCCTAACTAGATGTGCTAATTAAAGGAGGAACTGCGGAAAGGTGTTCTCTTCTTGTGAGACAACGCGTCTGCTTACAAGGCATCACATGACACTGAATGTTTTGAAGAACTTGGGGTCAGTGCCATCCACCCTACTCACCAGATCTAGCACCAACTGACTACTTCCTGTTTCCCAGGTTTAAAAAGTGTCAGAAAGGAAGGAAATGTTTCAAATGACTTGGAGGAGATAGCAGCAGCAGCACAGTATTTCAGTGACCAGATATCAGATTTTCATTTTCTTCCTTAAAGAAACCAGAGAATTAATGTGCCAAATGTAATGAACTTTGGCTGAAGATGTGAAAATAATCCCATTTCATGGCTACAGGCCATGCCCTTCGTAATCAGGCCAATAACTTCTCAGCATGCCCTCATATGGTCAGCCTAACAAAACATCACACCAACACCTTCTCAACACTCCCTCGTATGGTCAACCTAACATCACATCACACCAACACCTTCTCAACACTCCTTCATATGGTCAACCTAACATCACATCATTCCAACACCTTTTCAACACTCCCTCGTATAGTCAACCTAACAACACATCACACCAACACCTTCTCAACACTCCTTCATATGGTCAACCTAACATCACATCATTCCAACACTCCCTCGTATAGTCAACCTAACAACACATCACACCAACACCTTCTCAACACTCCCTCGTATGGTCAACCTAACATCACATCACACCAACACCTTCTCAACACGCCCTTGTATGGTCAGCCTAACATCACATCTACTTACCAGGAAAGGGGTGTCTGTGTACAAACTCTTCTGGCAGACCCAGGTCCTTGCCAATGGCTCTCACTTCATCTTTGTGGAAATCTTTCAGTGGCTCCACAACACGGCCCTTCCAACAAACAAAATAAATACACATTTTTATTGCTGTTACCCACAGCAAGATCTGACTTGGCACCATAAACTTCATGCACTGACAGTCAAGTGCTCTTCACCCTGCAGATGGCCACTCTCTGATGTCACTAGCAGTTTTCCTTGACACAAACATCAGATACCCAATTTTACAGCCAAATGATTGAAGCATGTAAACACTTGCACATGAAAAGCCATTTAACTATAACTATACTGCCCCTGTGCTCACATACATGTAACTGTAAACAATGTCTCACAGTACATTTTCTGATCTTCCTCTATAGGCTACACATCCCTAAACTACTGAACTTATGTCTCTATGGCTATATATTCACTGAATTTATCTCTCTGAACGTATGTCTCTATGGCTAATATATTCATTGAATTTATCTCTCTGAACTTATGTCTCTATGGCTATATATTCACTGAATTTATCTCTCTGAACTTATGTCTCTATGGCTATATATTCATTGAATTTATCTCTCTGAACTTATGTCTCTATGGCTATATATTCACTGAATTTATCTCTCTGAACTTATGTCTCTATGGCTATATATTCATTGAATTTATCTCTCTGAACTTATGTTTCTATGGCTATATATTCACTGAATTTATCTCTCTGAACTTATGTCTCTATGGCTATATATTCAATGAATTTATCTCTCTGAACTTATGTCTCTATGGCTATATATTCAATGAATTTATCTCTCTGAACTTATTTCTTTGTAGGCTATACATCCACTGAACTTACTCCTCTATTTACATTTACTGAACTTTTACCTCTGAAAGCTATCCTCTTCTTCTTCGTATGCTTCTACCATCAAGATCGCCCTGTGATCCTACTGAATTTACTGCTGTGGTTCTCACGATAGTCTCATTTAGGATGGAGGCTCAGAGCATTGTGGGGCTTGGGCCTATATTCTCAGTGGGTCACAGAAGCAGAATTGCACGACACTGTGGTTTTCACTGCACCAGTTCAGCCTCGAATTTGACTTTAATCACCGGAAAACCTCAACGTGGTTTGGATATGAATATATCTCTGCCGGGTGAGAGGAGGTTGTCTATCTAGGCTGCACTGTGCGTCTCCAGTGTCTCTGACTTCAGCGTTTCTGAAGGCTATAATATCAACTGAACTTGATGGGCTATCAACATCATGCTGTGCCCTCTGTCCAGGGAAGGTTAGCTGTGACAGTCCTCCAGTTTGTTCTATCATCATTCAATCAAGCAGACATCTTACTTAGATGAACCATTTGTAGATTAGATAACAAGAGAGATACATTCTATGATCAGGTTAACAAGATAGAAACATTCTGTGATCTGGTAATAAGAGAGAAGCATTCTGTGATCAGGTAACAAGAGAGAAACATTCTGTGATCTGGTAATAAGAGAGAAGCATTCTGTGATCAGGTAACAAGAGAGAAACATTCTGTGATCAGATAACAAGAGAGAAACATTCTGTGATCAGATAACACAAGAGAAACATTCTGTAATGAAATAACAAGAGAGAAAAATTATGTAACTGACAAGTCATATGAAAAAAAGTGTGACTTCTTTCCTCCCAATAAAAAACACAGTACACACAACTAGGACCTACTTTACTGTTGTGAAAGAAAGTACACACAACCAGGACCTACTTTAATGTTGTGAAGAAAAGTACACACAACTAGGACCTACTTTACTGTTGTGAAGGAAAGTACACACAACCAGGACCTACTTTATTGTTGTGAAGGAAAGTACACACAACCAGGACCTACTTTATTGTTGTGAATGAAAGTACACACAACCAGGACCTACTTTATTGTTGTGAAGGAAAGCACACACAACCAGGACCTACTTTATTGTTGTGAAGGAAAGCACACACAACCAGGACCTACTTTAATGTGATGTATGAGAGGAATTTGTGACAATGCCCACCTGATTTCTGAGCTCTCTCACAAGATCTGTATCGTTGTGGTGTGTTTTTATAGCATCAGCTTTCCCGCTTGCCAGAGATGAGGCGCTCTCTATAAGGTCTGGTCTCAGCGTCCCTGGGTTCATTATATTGAAAACAAGAAATCTGTTCAGGTGTGGGATTAAAGTAGCTGAGAGTAATGATGCCTTTCTGAAACAATCAGCTGTTAAGTTACCTTTCCTGAGACAATCAGGTATTAAGTTACCTTTCCTGAGACAATCAGGTATTAAGTTACCTTTCCTGAGACAATCAGGTATTAAGTTACCTTTCCTGAGACAATCAGGTACTAAGTTACCTTTCTGAAACAATCTGGTATTAAGTTACCTTTCTGAAACAATCAGGTGTGTGGTTACCTTTCCTTAGACAATCAGGTGCTAAGTTACCTTTCTGAAACATTCAGGTGTTAAGTTACCTTTCCTGAGACAGTTCTGTCAAGCAAGGATGAGAAACACTTATAATCTGGTAAGGAATATTTTGGAATAAAATTTTAAAAATCTCACATTTTTCAAAAACTCAACTACTCATTCTTTTAAGAGGGTTTTTGTTCAAGACTGTACACTGCTGGACATTCTCCTACTGAACTTCTTGGACAAAACATACAACTAACTTTATAAATACTGGCGGGCTAACTTGCTTCAAGTTTATCAGCTTGGCTCACAAACTACAGTACAGCTGAGGTGTGGTACATGCATCCATCATCTATCATTCACAGAACCTCATAACACGAATATGATTTATACATCTATCATTCATAGAACCTCATAACACAAGTATGATTTATACATCTATCATTCATAGAACCTCATAACACAAGTATGATTTATACATCTATCATTCATAGAACCTCATAACACGAGTATGATTTATACATCTATCATTCATAGAACCTCATAACACAAGTATGATTTATACATCTATCATTCATGGAACCTCATAACCCAAGTATGATTTATACATTTATCATTCATGGAACCTCATAACCCAAGTATGATTTATACATCTATCATTCACGGAACCTCATAACCTAAGTATGATTTATACATCTATCATTCATGGAACCTCATAACCAAAGTTTGATTTATACATCTATCATTCATGAAACCTTATAACCCAAGTATGATTTATACATCAATCATTCATGGAACCTTATAACCCAAGTATGATTTATACATCAATCATTCATGGAACCTCATAACCCAAGTATGATTTATCCTGATACTTAATTATTTGGTACATTAATTTTTTTGATGTCATGACCCATAACTCTGGCAGATACCTGAATGTAGCCTTAGCAGTTGTAGATGTATTAGTAGCATCCTCAAATATGACATAAAATTCAACTGTAGCACTGAGCAGAATACCAGCACCCCAGTAATCTTATACTAATATACAAGTAATCTTATACACCAACATACAAGTAATCTTATACACCAACATACAAGTAATCTTATACACCAACATACAAGTAATCTTACATACCAACATACAAGTAAACCTAACTGTCCCGGAAGAACTATGACTATGGTAGCACAAGTTCTTTCCGGCTCTTTCTCTATGTTCAAGAACAGTGCACTACTAGCAGAAGAGTTACACCTAACCCACTGCAGGCACGGGCTAGAAACAGAAAGCTGTTGTTTTCAGAGTTCAGCTTCTGTTTGCTCTGACTTGTTTCTTGGTGAATGTCACCAGCTAACACCACTTTCTTGGTGAATGTTACCAGCTAACACTACTTTCTTGGTGAATGTTACCAGCTAACACCACCTTCTTGGTGAATGTTTCCAGCTAACACCACTTTCTTGGTGAATGTCGCCAGCTAACACCACTTTCTTGGTGAACGTCACCAGCCGACGCCACTTTCTTGGTGACTGTCGCCAGCTAACCTACTTTCTTCTTACAGAATATGGCTGCAGCTTCAGCACAAAACTATCTGTTATATTAACAAATTTATCCAGGATTTTATTTTTAAAAGATAAGAACTACAGTACACTTAAGCTGGGAATTTTAACCATCTTAGCAAGGGTTTACTAACATTTGCTGTTTACCAGACAAAATTTACAAATCCCCAACATGTAAGGTTGATGATGGTGATGATGATGATCCATTTTTGTGTGTGTCTATGTAAGGTGCTAGCAACAAAATAACAATGACCCTCTTGTATTTACAGCATCTTGACACTGTTAACAATTTTATGGATAATATATATGTTTTGGTTTCTATATTCAATTGGTGATTCAGCCAAACTCAAAAAGTAAATGTTACAATATATACAGTATGTTACCAAAATGCCTGAAAACAATTAAGCAAGACTATCCAGTATTGTGCTGTTGGCCATCAGTTTTTTTTTTAAATTTCAATTTTATTTTGCTTTGTAATAAAAATTTAATCATTCATGATTTTTGCATTCTGGGGTCATCAGGAGATTTCAGGGTTAAACGTGAATGTTAAACTAGTACTGGTAACCTCTGTATCAATGGAGTCAGGAGACTTGTGTGTTACACATGGATGTTTAGATGTTAGTCTAGTATCTGCAACCTCTATCTTAATTGTAGTCAGGAGACTTGTGTGTTACACATGGATGTTTAGATGTTAGTCTAGCATCTGCAACCTCTATCTTAATTGTAGTCAGGAGACTTGTGTGTTACACATGGAATGTTTAGATGTTAGTCTAGTATCTGCAACCTCTATCTTAATTGTAGTCAGGAGACGTGTGTGTTCCACATGGAATGTTTAGATGTTAGTCTAGTATCTGCAACCTCTATCTTAATTGTAGTCAGGAGACGTGTGTGTTCCACATGGAATGTTTAGATGTTAGTCTAGTATCTGCAACCTCTATCTTAATTGTAGTCAGGAGACTTGTGTGTTACACATGGAATGTTTAGATGTTAGTCTAGTATCTGCAACCTCTATCTTAATTGTAGTCAGGAGACTTGTGTGTTACACATGGAATGTTTAGATGTTAGTCTAGTATCTGCAACCTCTATCTAATTGTAGTCAGGAGACTTGTGTGTTACACATGGAATGTTTAGATGTTAGTCTAGTATCTGCAACCTCTATCTTAATTGTAGTCAGGAGACTTGTGTGTTACACATGGATGTTTAGATGTTAGTCTAGTATCTGCAACCTCTATCTTAATTGTAGTCAGAAGACGTGTGTGTTCCACATGGAATGTTTAGATGTTAGTCTAGTATCTGCAACCTCTAATCCAAAGCCTACCCAATCCTAATCACTGGGTTGTAGGGAGGAGGGCCATTTTTTTTTTTTACGTTTTTATTTTTGGACCAAATTACATGATACATTGTGGAAAATATGGTATTTCACTCAGTGTTTCATTTAAGACAGAATAAATAATATTAAAAATAAACAATCATTATTTACTGAATAAATGTTCTGCTTCAGCATTGACAGACATGCTTGGGTTCAAATCCCAACCAAACTAGAAAACACACATGGGTTACTTTGTCCCAAACAAACTAGAAAATACAACATGAGTTACTTTGTCCCAACAAAAACTAGAAACACAACATGGGTTACTTGTTCCAAACAAACTACAAAACACACATGGG
>CM019693.1:47959501-47983514 GCA_009760885.1 Achatina immaculata | reverse complement strand
GACCAGAATAAGAGATCTAAATTCTGCTAGGAGGATGATGGACTGTTCATGGCTGTCTGCTACTGTTCGGGATGGTGTTCAACATGATTGTTCTATACATGTCTACTGTCTGTGTTGTTCGTGTTGTTATCTCGTGAGTCAACAGTTTAAAAGCTAAAGAAACAGTTTTGCACTCAAAGAAGATGTGCTCTTCTGTTTCCTGTGTCTTTGTTCTACATAGTCTACATCTGATCAGTCTGTTGGATCTGCGGGCGACTCCTTGTGTGGTCGGTGTTATGTTGAACAATAGTCTGTATGTTATCTCTCGTGCACTTGGCGTGATTCCTTTCTGGTGTAGGTTTTGAAATGGTTGTGTGTAGTCAGTAATGAAGTATTTGAATCCTCTCTTTATTCTGTCCTGTAATGGTGGTTCCTGTTTTCTGACCAGATATTTGTATATACCTGATGTTTTCATATGTAGTAGTGGGCTAGAGTATGTTTGTGTGGCTGTTGGATGATTTGTCCCACATATTTAATTCTGAGTGCCTGGATCTTTGTTGATATGTCTTGTAGGGAGATGCCTCCTCTGTTCTTATCTTGCATCAAGGTTTTCCGTTGAATGCTGTGTACTGTGTGTCGGAAAATAAAGTCGCTAATCATGGAGTGGACTTCCTTAAGTGACTGTCTAGGCAAGGGAAAGATATTTGCGGTGTATATGAGCTGTGGTATGACGCAGGTGTTGACTGTGACACTTCTGCCGAATATGGTGGTAGTTTTATATTTGTATAGTTCCAGTCGGTTTTTTATTTTTCCTATGATATTTTGCCATCTTGCGTTGGTATTATTGGAGGGCGTAGCTGTAAATAAAATTCCGTATAGTTTGATTTTGTTGACCTGAATTAATGTGAGTGGGAGGTCTGTTTTGTTGACCCACTTGCCTAAACCCATTATGTGTGATTTTTGAATGTTTTTTGGCCCCACTGCCTTGTCCGAACTCTGTAATTATGTCTAGAATATTCTGAATAGAGGATTATTGGGGGGAAGAAGATTGTGTCGTCAGCGTAGGCCAACGATTTCCTCTCTCCCATTCCAGGAATAAGATATGTCCCAGTATTCTATGAGGTTGGATTTGGGTAAGTCTTGAATGTACGCGTGTAACAGTTCTGTTATGTTGTCTACATAGTTCACGTTGTCCAGCAGGCTGTTATTAAACTTCCAGTGTGGGGAGCGTTTGTTTTTGAGTTGTGTCAAGGTTGCATTTAATGTGACCATGACAGCTTTATGATCAGTGTAATTTAATGTTGTGTCTATGTGTGTGATGTTGTTTATAGGAGGTTTTCTGGGACATATATCTGTCTAGTCGGGCTGATCGTCCTATGTTTATGTTAATCGTGTCTTTGTGTGTAGTTTCCCTACCATGTGGATTCGTTCTTCTGTATGTGTCTACGAGTCCGTGTTCGTCTATGATATTGTGTAGTATGTCTATTTGTGTGAGTTCACTGCTGTTGGTTCGACTAGTGCGTGTGTTGATTGTCCCTCTCGACAGATCAAAGTCGTGAAGAACACAGTTAAGTCGCCTGCCATAATAATGTTTTGTCTTCTGTGGAATGATGTTAGTGTCTGTGAGAGTTTGTCATAAAAGTTACGTTGCTGTTCTGTCACAGCTGGTGCATATACGTTGACTAATGTGTAGTTGTTCTGGTGTGAAAGAACTTGTGTTTTATTTCCACTATTGCTATTCTACCTTCGCTGTCTCTGTTGCGTCCCACAATTTGCCAGTCCTCGGATACCTGCAGTATTGCTACCCCTGCGTGTATGTTCCCTACGCTGAAACACGAATGTGTGAGTCCTAAGAGGTGGTAATTTTGTTAGCGTGCGTGTCTGTGTTGATGTAAGTTTCTTGGATGAAGAAAGTCTGGTTTATGTTTGTGTATTAGGTGCACTACTTGACTGAGTTTTCTTCTCAGTCCTCTAATATTAATAGTAAAAGGGAAAGTTTATCGGTCATATTGGAATCAAGGCACAAATGAAAATCGTAACATCGAAATAACTATGTGGATGGGGCTTCCGGCGTGACGTGCAAGATGGCGGATGTTTCTTTAAACGGTCAAGCCGGATGCAGAAAACAGCGGAATTCCGCTGGATCTGTCACACAGCACGTATCGGGAGTGGGGCATAAGGTGAACAACCTGATCCCGGGATACATCTAGAGGCAACTCGATATGGGACAAAGGGATATTGTTATGAAAACTTGCAGAGAACCCAACCGAATATTAGGGATGCCAACTCCGAAGTGGGGCAATTTACTTGCGTTCCCCATGCGACTTTCAGCGGCATGGGGGCGGGGGATATAAGATAAGATTGGATGTAAATGAAATAAAAATTTTTAAAATTATGGTGGTAGACTAGTTACCTGGCAACTGTGAGTCTCAATAGCGAAGAAAGACACAACACAAATGCAATTAGTGTTCCTAAATTGGAGAAATACACAGTTGTCCGTGGTCTAAACTGTCACATTGACACAGTTCTAACATAGAAAGTCCTCGTCGATTGTTAATGGAGGATCCTCCTCATCAGAATGATCCTCCTCTGTCAGTTGTGCCCAAGAAAGGGGTGCCTCCGTTGGATGAGGTGGTGATCCTGCATCCTCCACCGGAAGGGGGACATGAACTGCATCCTCTGCTGGATGTGGTGGTGGGTCCATGTCCTCCTCTGGAAGGGGAAGCTGCAGTGCTTCCCCTGTTGGAAGGAGCTGAGCTGCAGAACCACGTCGTGGACTTCTGGCTTCCACTGGTCCGTGCATGGCACCCTTTTCCTGGGTGTACACGGGGACTTGCTTGTTGGCAGCGACCGGAGGTGGTGATCTGATGGCGTCTCTCTTCCGGTTTTCTACCAGCTTAAACCCATCGTCATCGGTGGGCTCTGGGGCTTGCTCTTGTGGGCCGAAGCTTGTCCTTGAGGGTCCGCGGCAAGTGTGGCGGGTCGGACTTCAACTCGCCTGACTGCAGAGACCTGTTGCTGGCGTGTGTGTTCTCTGCGAGTGGATGGTACTTTTGGGACATCTGTTTGCCCATGTGCATCGCTTCCGCAAGTTGGGCATGGCGTATTGCGGCCCTGCAGGGTAATGGCTACTTTATACTCTTTGCTCCCACTTGAGTTGGCCAAGAGCGTGTAGTGTGGGACAACTTGTTTCGGTTTGCACCGAAAGGCCCACTTGTCGTCTGCTTTCTCGACGCGGGACACTTCGGCCTCCTCGTCGCCGGTCAGGAAAGTGACAAGGCGCTTGACCAGCTGCGCCTTCGCTGCCGTGGGCATCCAGTGGAGGGTCCCTTTTACACGCTCCTTGTCCAGGTGTTCGATGAGCAAGGTGAGTCTGGATTCTTCCAGGTGCAGGGTTTTGCCATGCAGAAAGCCATAATGGATGATATGAGTGGCTTGTCGTAGGGTGAAGAACCACTTTGTGCGACTCTCATAGCGACTGAGGGTCGCCACTCCATTAACACCAAGGCCAACGGGACCAGCAAGAATGCTGTGCATAAAGGAGTATGATACTCTAGTCGCATTTTGCCCACTCACCGTGATGACGAGGGTTCCAGGGTGCTCCTCCTGGCCGCCCTCCATGTCGCTGTCAGCGTCGTAGGTGAAACGGGGTGTTTCCATCTTCAGCAAAGAATAAAGCGCGCACAAAATTCAAAAACAGAGAAACAGACACTATACTTTGAGCTTCACTGAAAGGACCACCATGTTGATCATGGTGATCTTCCGTGCCAGGTAAGTTCTGTTCTTACCTTTTTTTTTTTTTTAATGACGTTATTTGTCTGACAGTTACAAATACAAATCGTATGCAAATGACGTGAGGTGAGGGTGATGGCCCGTGAAGTGAAATAATGAAATGGTGGGCTTTAACAAAACATGAGATGATAGTGATTTGGATGATAGGTATATCTGAGTGCATGTGTATATAAAAACATGGTTATATAATACCCAACGTTTTGAAACTAAAACTGTGTCGTTGTCAAAACCTACATACACACACACACACACACACACACACAAACAAAACAAACAAACAAAAGGACTTCAATATTCCAAGTAGTTGTTAAAAACTACCGGAAAGCCTTAACAATTTGTTTTGGAAGATGGTCAGAAAAATTTCTGGTGTAAAAACTTTGTTATCAAACATGGCCTTATTCCGACATGACCAGATAAGAGATCTAAATTCTGCTAGGATTATGATGGACTGTTCATGGCTGTCTGCTACTGTTCGAGGGATGGTGTTCAACATGACTGCTCTATACATGTCTACTGTCTGTGTTGTTCTTGTTGTTATCTCGTGAGTCAACAGTTTAAAAGCTAAAGAAACAGTTTTGCACTCAAAGAAGATGTGCTCTTCTGTTTCCTGTGTCTTTGTTCTACATAGTCTACATCTGATCAGTCTATTGGATCTACGGGCGACCCCTTGTGTGGTCGGTGTTATGTTGAACAATAGTCTGTATGTTATCTCTCGTGCACTTGGCGTGATTCCTTTCTTGTGTAGGTTTTGAAATGGTTGTGTGTAGTCAGTAATGAAGTATTTGTATCCTCTCTTTATTCTGTCCTGTAATGGTGGCTCCTGTTTTCTTACCAGGTATTTGTATATACCTGATGTTTTCATGTGTATTAAATGTTCATGTCCAGTGACACTTTATGCATTGTCTGTAGAAGAGCGGTATAGTGCCAAAGTGATGGGGATACATTGTTTAATTTACAAAGTTGATTAGCCTTAGCCCTACGTAGTAGTGGGCTAGTGTATGTCTGTGTGGCTGTTGGATGATTTGTCCCACATATTTAATTCTGAGTGCCTGGATCTTTGTTGATATGTCTTGTAGGGAGATGCCTCCTCTGTTCTTATCTTGCATCAAGGTTTTCCTTTGGATGCTGTGTACTGTGTGTCGGAAAATAAAGTCGCTAATCATGGAATTGACTTCCCTAAGTGACTGTCTAGGCAAGGGAAAGATATTTGCGGTGTATATGAGCTGTGGTATGACGCAGGTGTTGACTGCGACACTTCTGCCGAATATGGTGGTAGTTTTATATTTGTATAGTTCCAGTCGGTTTTTTATTTTCCAATGATATTTTGCCATCTTGCGTTGGTGTTATGGAAGGCGTAGCTGTAAATAAATTCCGTATAGTTTGATTTTGTTGACCTGAATTAATGAGAATGGGAAGTCTGTTTTGTTGACCCATTTGCCTAAACCCATTATGTGTGATTTTTGAATGTTTATTTTGGCCCCGCTGCCTTGTCCGAACTCTGTAATTATGTCTAGAATATTCTGAATAGAGGATATATTAGAGGGGAAGAAGATTGTGTCGTCAGCGTAGGCCAACGATTTTCTCTCTCCCATTCCAGGAATAAAGATTCCTTTGACTAGTGTCTCCTGTCTGATTTTCTCCAGGAGTGGCTCTAGAGTTAGCACATACAACAGGGTGAGAGTGGGCAACCCTGACGTACAGATCTGGTTAACCGGAATGGTTCACTTAGGGTGTGGTTTATTAAAAGTCTGCTTTCTGGTTTGTTGTATAGAATTTTGATCCAGTCTGTGATGTAGTCCCCAAGATTACATTTGGACAAGGTTTCTGGAGGAAAGAATGGGAAACTCTGTCGAAAGCCTTCTCCTGGTCCAGCGATAAGATTGCTGACTGGCTATTCTTATCGTGAGAGTATTGGATAACATCTCTTAGGAAGTAAATGCGTATTTATGTTTCTGTCGGTGACACTACATTGCTGGTCCTCATTGATAAGTGTGTGCATGATGGGTTTGAGTTTCATAGTTAGGGATTTTGCTAGGATTTTTAGTCTACGTTGAGTAATGAGATAGGTCTGTAGTTCTTTACTTGGGTTGTATCTGCGTTGTTTTTCTTGATGAGTGTTATGTATGACTGATTGAGGCTGTTGGGTAATTCTTTTCTGTCGAAGGCTTCAGTAAAAACCTTGTGTAAGACAGGTCCTAGAATGGGAAAGAATTTCTGATAGAACTCGGCGGTGAGGCCATCCGGTCCTGGAGATTTGTTTTTTTGGAGTGTGTTAAGTGCATTCTGTAGGTTTTCTAGCGTGAGTGGGATGTCTAACGTTTGCTTGTCTTGTTCAGGAAGTTGTTTAGCGTAGTTCAAGAATTTGTTTTGTATGTCTTGTGACTGACCCTTGTCCTCAGAGTATAGATGCTTGTAAAAGTCTAGAAAAGTTTGGCTTATGTTGGTGGTGTCTGTCTGTTCCTGTCCGTTTGTAGCTATTATTTTGTGTATTTGTCTGCTTCTTTGTACATTCCGTTCTGTTCCCAGATATTGTTTGCTTGGTATTTCTTGTACGACAGAGCCGAGTTTTGTTCTGATGAAAGCACCGTGATAGCTGTGTTGATGGTATTTTTCTAGTTCTTCCTCTAGCTCGTGTATGTGGGGACTATTGCGATCTACCTGCTTGGTCAGTTTAATAGCGTTTTCTAAAATTTGTTGTTGTTGTCGTCTGTGTCTGTGTATTTTTGTCGCTAGGATCTGTGTTTTCTCTGATAGTGTTCTTTAATATGTCCCAGTATTCTAGGAGGTTGGATTTGGGTAAGTCTTGGGTGTACGCGTGTAACAGTTCTGTTGTTGTCTACATAGTTCACGTTGTCCAGCAGGCTGTTATTGAACTTCCAGTGTGGAGAGCGATTATTTTTGAGTTGTGTCAAGTTTGCGTTTAATGTGACCATGACAGCTTTATGATCAGTGTAATTTAATGTTGTTGTCAATGTGTGATGTCGTTTATTATGAGATTTTCTGGGACATATATTCTGTCTAGTCGGGCTGATCGTCCTATGTTTATGTGAATCATGTCTTGTGTGTAGTTTCCCTACCATGTGGGTTCGTCTTTCTGTATGTGTCTACGAGTCCGTGCTCGTCTATGATATTGTGTAGTATGTCTATTTGTGTGAGCTCACTGCTGTTGGTTCGACTAGTGCGTGTGTTGATTGTCCCTCTCGACAGATCAAAGTCGTGAAGAACACAGTTGAAGTCGCCTGCCATAATAATGTTTTGTCTTCTGTGGAATGATGTTAGTGTCTGTGAGAGTTTGTCATAAAAATTACGTTGCTGTTCTGTCACAGCTGGTGCATACGTTGACTAATGTGTAGTTGTTCTGGTGTGAACTTGTGTGTTTTATTTCCACTATAGCTATTCTACCTTCGCTGTCTCTGTTGCGTCCCACAATTTGCCAGTCCTCGGATACCTGCAGTATTGCTACCCTGCGTGTATGTTCCCTACGCTGAAACACGAATGTCTGAGTCCTAAGAGGTGTGGATTTTGTTAGCGTGCGTGTCTGTGTTGATGTATGTTTCTTGGATGAGAAGAAAGTCTGGTTTATGTTTTGTATTAGGTGCACTACTTGACTGAGTTTTCTTCTCAGTCCTCTAATATTAATAGTTAAAAGGGAAAGTTTATCGGTCATATTGGAATCAAGATACAAATGAAAATCGTAACATCGAAATAACTATGTGGATGGGGCTTCCGGCGTGACGTGCAAGATGGCGGATGTTTCTTTAAACGGTCAAGCCGGATGCAGAAAACAGCGGAATTCCGCTGGATCTGTCACACAGCATGTATCGGGAGTGGGGCATAATGAACAACCTGATCCCGGGATACATCTAGAGGCAACTCGATATGGGACAAAGGGATATTGTTATGAAAACTTGCAGAGAACCCAACCGAATATTGAGGATGCCAACTCCGAAGTGGGGCAATTTACTTGCGTTCCCCATGCGACTTTCAGCGGCATGGGGGCGGGGGATATAAGATAAGATTGGATGTAAATGAAATAAAAATTTTTTTTTAAAATTATGGTGGTAGACTAGTTACCTGGCAACTGTGAGTCTCAATAGCGAAGAAAGACACAACACAAATGTAATTAGTGTTCCTAAATAGGGGAAATACATAGTTGTCCGTGGTCTAAACTGTCACATTGACACAGTTCTAACATAGAAAGTCCTCGTCGATTGTTAATGGAGGATCCTCCTCATCAGAATGATCCTCCTCTGTCAGTTGTGCCCAAGAAAGGGGTGCCTCCGTTGGATGAGGTGGTGATCCTGCGTCCTCCACCGGAAGGGGGACATGAACTGCATCCTCTGCTGGATGTGGTGGTGGGTCCATGTCCTCCTCTGGAAGGGGAAGCTGCAGTGCTTCCCCTGTTGGAAGGAGCTGAGCTGCAGAACCACGTCGTGGACTTCTGGCTTCCACTGGTCCGTTGCATGGCACCCTTTTCCTGGGTGTACAAGGGGACTTGCTTGTTGGCAGCGACACGGAGGTGGTGATCTGGTGGCGTCTCTTCTTCCGGTTTTCTACCAGCTTAAACCCATCGTCATCGGTGGGCTCTGGGGCTTGCTCTTGGTGGGCCGAAGCTTGTCCTTGAGGGTCCGCGGCAAGTGTGGCGGGTCGGACTTCAACTCGCCTGACTGCAGAGACCTGTTGCTGGCGTGTGGTGTCTGCGGGTGGATTTGGTGCGTTTGGGACATCTGTTTGCCCTATGTGCATCGCTTCCGCAAGTTGGGCATGGCGTATTGCGGCCCTGCAGGGTAATGGCTACTTTATACTCTTTGCTCCCACTTGAGTTGGCCAAGAGCGTGTAGTGTGGGACATCATGTTTCGGTTTGCACCGAAAGGCCCACTTGTCGTCTGCTTTCTCGACGCGGGACACTTCGGCCTCCTCGTCGCCGGTCAGGAAAGTGACAAGGCGCTTGACCAGCTGCGCCTTCGCTGCCGTGGGCATCCAGTGGAGGGTCCCTTTTACACGCTCCTTGTCCAGGTGTTCGATGAGCAAGGTGAGTCTGGATTCTTCCAGGTGCAGGGTTTTGCCATGCAGAGAGCCATAATGGATGATATGAGTGGCTTGTCGTAAGGTGACAAACCACTTTGTGCGACTCTCATAGCGACTGAGGGTCGCCACTCCATTAACACCAAGGCCAACGGGACCAGCAAGAATGCTGTGCATAAAGGAGTATGATACTCTAGTCGCATTTTGCCCACTCACCGTGATGACGAGGGTTCCAGGGTGCTCCTCCTGGCCGCCCTCCATGTCGCTGTCAGCGTCGTATGTGAAACGGGGTGTTTCCATCTTCAGCAAAGAATAAAGCGCGCACAAAATTCAAAAACAGAGAAACAGACACTATACTTTGAGCTTCACTGAAAGGACCACCATGTTGATCATGGTGATCTTCCGTGCCAGGTAAGTTCTGTTCTTACCTTTTTTTTTTTTTTAATGACGTTTATTTGTCTGACAGTTACAAATACAAATCGTATGCAAATGACGTGAGGTGAGGGTGATGGCCCGTGAAGTGAAATAATGAAATGGTGGGCTTTAACAAAACATGAGATGATAGTGATTTGGATGATAGGTATATCTGAGTGCATGTGTATATAAAAACATGGTTATATAATACCCAACGTTTTGAAACTAAAACTGTGTCGTTGTCAAAACCTACATACACACACACAAAAAAAAAAAAAACAAAAGGACTTCAATATTCCAAGTAGTTGTTAAAAACTACCGGAAAGCCTTAACAATTTGTTTTGGAAGATGGTCAGAAAAATTTCTGGTGTAAAAACTTTGTTATCAAACATGGCCTTATTCCGACATGACCAGATAAGAGATCTAAATTCTGCTAGGATTATGATGGACTGTTCATGGCTGTCTGCTACTGTTCGAGGGATGGTGTTCAACATGACTGCTCTATACATGTCTACTGTCTGTGTTGTTCTTGTTGTTATCTCGTGAGTCAACAGTTTAAAAGCTAAAGAAACAGTTTTGCACTCAAAGAAGATGTGCTCTTCTGTTTCCTGTGTCTTTGTTCTACATAGTCTACATCTGATCAGTCTATTGGATCTACGGGCGACCCCTTGTGTGGTCGGTGTTATGTTGAACAATAGTCTGTATGTTACCTCTCGTGCACTTGGCGTGATTCCTTTCTTGTGTAGGTTTTGAAATGGTTGTGTGTAGTCAGTAATGAAGTATTTGTATCCTCTCTTTATTCTGTCCTGTAATGGTGGCTCCTGTTTTCTTACCAGGTATTTGTATATACCTGATGTTTTCATGTGTATTAAATGTTCATGTCCAGTGACACTTTGTATGCATTGTCTGTAGAAGAGCGGTATAGCGCCAAAGTGATGGGGATATGCATTGTTTAATTTACAAAGTTTGATTAGCCTTAGCCCTACGTAGTAGAGGGCTAGTGTATGTTGTGTGGCTGTTGGATGATTTGTCCCACATATTTAATTCTAGTGCCTGGATCTTTGTTGATATGTCTTGTAGGGAGATGCCTCCTCTGTTCTTATCTTGCATCAAGGTTTTCCGTTGAATGCTGTGTACTGTGTGTCGGAAAATAAAGTCGCTAATCATGGAATTGACTTCCCTAAGTGACTGTCTAGGCAAGGGAAAGATATTTGCGGTGTATATGAGCTGTGGTATGACGCAGGTGTTGACTGCGACACTTCTGCCGAATATGGTGGTAGTTTTATATTTGTATAGTTCCAGTCGGTTTTTTATTTTTCCAATGATATTTTGCCATCTTGCGTTGGTGTTATTGGAAGGCGTAGCTGTAAATATAATTCCGTATAGTTTGATTTTGTTGACCTGAATTAATGAGAATGGGAAGTCTGTTTTGTTTACCCATTTGCCTAAACCCATTATGTGTGATTTTTGAATGTTTATTTTGGCCCCGCTGCCTTGTCCGAACTCTGTAATTATGTCTAGAATATTCTGAATAGAGGATATATTAGAGGGGAAGAAGATTGTGTCGTCAGCGTAGGCCAACGATTTTCTCTCTCCCATTCCAGGAATAAAGATTCCTTTGACTAGTGTCTCCTGTCTGATTTTCTCCAGGAGTGGCTCTAGAGTTAGCACATACAACAGGGGTGAGAGTGGGCAACCCTGACGTACAGATCTGGTTAACCGGAATGGTTCACTTAGGGTGTGGTTTATTAAAAGTCTGCTTTCTGGTGTGTTGTATAGAATTTTGATCCAGTCTGTGATGTAGTCCCCAAGATTACATTTGGACAAGGTTCTCTGGAGGAAAGAATGGGAAACTCTGTCGAAAGCCTTCTCCTGGTCCAGCGATAAGATTGCTGACTGGCTATTCTTCTCGTGAGAGTATTGGATAACATCTCTTAGGAAATGTAAATGCGTATTTATGTTTCTGTCGGTGACACTACATTGCTGGTCCTCATTGATAAGTGTGTGCATGATGGGTTTGAGTTTCATAGTTAGGGATTTTGCTAGGATTTTGTAGTCTACGTTGAGTAATGAGATAGGTCTGTAGTTCTTTACTTGGGTTGTATCTGCGTTGTTTTTCTGATGAGTGTTATGTATGACTGATTGAGGCTGTTGGGTAATTCTTTTCTGTCGAAGGCTTCAGTAAAAACCTTGTGTAAGACAGGTCCTAGAATGGGAAAGAATTTCTGATAGAACTCGGCGGTGAGGCCATCCGGTCCTGGAGATTTGTTTTTTTGGAGTGTGTTAAGTGCATTCTGTAGGTTTTCTAGCGTGAGTGGGAGGTCTAACGTTTGCTTGTCTTGTTCAGGAAGTTGTTTAGCGTAGTTCAAGAATTTGTTTTGTGTGTCTTGTGACTGACCCTTGTCCTCAGAGTATAGATGCTTGTAAAAGTCTAGAAAAGTTTGGCTTATGTTGGTGGTGTCTGTTTGTTCCTGTCCGTTTGTAGCTATTATTTTGTGTATTTGTCTGCTTCTTTGTACATTCCGTTCTGTTCCCAGATATTGTTTGCTTGGTATTTCTTGTACGACAGAGCTGAGTTTTGTTCTGATGAAAGCACCTTGATAGCTGTGTTGATGGTATTTTTCTAGTTCTTCCTCTAGCTCGTGTATGTGCGGACTATTGCGATCTACCTGCTTGGTCAGTTTAATAGCGTTTTCTAAAATTTGTTGTTGTTGTCGTCTGTGTCTGTGTATTTTGTCGCTAGGATCTGTGTTTGTTCTCTGATAGTGTTCTTTAATATGTCCCAGTATTCTAGGAGGTTGGATTTGGGTAAGTCTTGGTGTACGCGTGTAACAGTTCTGTTATGTTGTCTACATAGTTCACGTTGTCCAGCAGGCTGTTATTGAACTTCCAGTGTGGAGAGCGATTATTTTTGAGTTGTGTCAAGTTTGCGTTTAATGTGACCATGACAGCTTTATGATCAGTGTAATTTAATGTTGTGTCAATGTGTGTGATGTTGTTTATTAGGAGGTTTTCTGGGACATATATTCTGTCTAGTCGGGCTGATCGTCCTATGTTTATGTTAATCATGTCTTTGTGTGTAGTTTCCCTCCCATGTGGGTTCGTCTTTCTGTATGTGTCTACGAGTCCGTGCTCGTCTATGATATTGTGTAGTATGTCTATTTGTGTGAGCTCACTGCTGTTGGTTCGACTAGTGCGTGTGTTGATTGTCCCTCTCGACAGATCAAAGTCGTGAAGAACACAGTTGAAGTCGCCTGCCATAATAATGTTTTGTCTTCTGTGGAATGATGTTAGTGTCTGTGAGAGTTTGTCATAAAAATTACGTTGCTGTTCTGTCACAGCTGGTGCATAGACGTTGACTAATGTGTAGTTGTTCTGGTGTGAACTTGTGTGTTTTATTTCCACTATAGCTATTCTACCTTCGCTGTCTCTGTTGCGTCCCACAATTTGCCAGTCCTCGGATACCTGCAGTATTGCTACCCCTGCGTGTATGTTCCCTACGCTGAAACACGAATGTCTGAGTCCTAAGAGGTGTGTGATTTTGTTAGCGTGCGTGTCTGTGTTGATGTATGTTTCTTGGATGAGAAGAAAGTCTGGTTTATGTTTGTGTATTAGGTGCACTACTTGACTGAGTTTTCTTCTCAGTCCTCTAATATTAATAGTTAAAAGGGAAAGTTTATTGGTCATATTGGAATCAGGACACAAATGAAAATCGTAACATCGAAATAACTATGTGGATGGGGCTTCCGGCGTGACGTGCAAGATGGCGGATGTTTCTTTAAACGGTCAAGCCGGATGCAGAAAACAGCGGAATTCCGCTGGATCTGTCACACAGCATGTATCGGGAGTGGGGCATAAGGTGAACAACCTGATCCCGGGATACATCTAGAGGCAACTCGATATGGGACAAAGGGATATTGTTATGAAAACTTGCAGAGAACCCAACCGAATATTAGGGATGCCAACTCCGAAGTGGGGCAATTTACTTGCGTTCCCCATGCGACTTTCAGCGGCATGGGGGCGGGGGATATAAGATAAGATTGGATGTAAATGAAATAAAAATTTTTAAAATTATGGTGGTAGACTAGTTACCTGGCGACTGTGAGTCTCAATAGTGAAGAAAGACACAACACAAATGTAATCAGTGTTCCTAAATAGGGGAAATACATAGTTGTCCGTGGTCTAAACTGTCACATTGACACAGTTCTAACATAGAAAGTCCTCGTCGATTGTTAATGGAGGATCCTCCTCATCAGAATGATCCTCCTCTGTCAGTTGTGCCCAAGAAAGGGGTGCCTCCGTTGGATGAGGTGGTGATCCTGCGTCCTCCACCGGAAGGGGGACATGAACTGCATCCTCTGCTGGATGTGGTGGTGGGTCCATGTCCTCCTCTGGAAGGGGAAGCTGCAGTGCTTCCCCTGTTGGAAGGAGCTGAGCTGCAGAACCACGTCGTGGACTTCTGGCTTCCACTGGTCCGTTGCATGGCACCCTTTTCCTGGGTGTACAAGGGGACTTGCTTGTTGGCAGCGACACGGAGGTGGTGATCTGGTGGCGTCTCTTCTTCCGGTTTTCTACCAGCTTAAACCCATCGTCATCGGTGGGCTCTGGGGCTGGCTCTTGGTGGGCCGAAGCTTGTCCTTGAGGGTCCGCGGCAAGTGTGGCGGGTCGGACTTCAACTCGCCTGACTGCAGAGACCTGTTGCTGGCGTGTGGTGTCTCTGCGGGTGGATTTGGTGCGTTTGGGACATCTGTTTGCCCTATGTGAATCGCTTCCGCAAGTTGGGCATGGCGTATTGCGGCCCTGCAGGGTAATGGCTACTTTATACTCTTTGCTCCCACTTGAGTTGGCCAAGAGCGTGTAGTGTGGGACATCATGTTTCGGTTTGCACCGAAAGGCCCACTTGTCGTCTGCTTTCTCGACGCGGGACACTTCGGCCTCCTCGTCGCCGGTCAGGAAAGTGACAAGGCGCTTGACCAGCTGCGCCTTCGCTGCCGTGGGCATCCAGTGGAGGGTCCCTTTTACACGCTCCTTGTCCAGGTGTTCGATGAGCAAGGTGAGTCTGGATTCTTCCAGGTGCAGGGTTTTGCCATGCAGAGAGCCATAATGGATGATATGAGTGGCTTGTCGTAGGGTGACAAACCACTTTGTGCGACTCTCATAGCGACTGAGGGTCGCCACTCCATTAACACCAAGGCCAACGGGACCAGCAAGAATGCTGTGCATAAAGGAGTATGATACTCTAGTCGCATTTTGCCCACTCACCGTGATGACGAGGGTTCCAGGGTGCTCCTCCTGGCCGCCCTCCATGTCGCTGTCAGCGTCGTATGTGAAACGGGGTGTTCCATCTTCAGCAGAGAATAAAGCGCGCACAAAATTCAAAAACAGAGAAACAGACACTATACTTTGAGCTTCACTGAAAGGACCACCATGTTGATCATGGTGATCTTCCGTGCCAGGTAAGTTCTGTTCTTACCTTTTTTTTTTTTTTAATGACGTTTATTTGTCTGACAGTTACAAATACAAATCGTATGCAAATGACGTGAGGTGAGGGTGATGGCCCGTGAAGTGAAATAATGAAATGGTGGGCTTTAACAAAACATGAGATGATAGTGATTTGGATGATAGGTATATCTGAGTGCATGTGTATATAAAAACATGGTTATATAATACCCAACGTTTTGAAACTAAAACTGTGTCGTTGTCAAAACCTACATACACACACCAAAAAAAAACAAACAAAAAGGACTTCAATATTCCAAGTAGTTGTTAAAAACTACCGGAAAGCCTTAACAATTTGTTTTGGAAGATGGTCAGAAAAATTTCTGGTGTAAAAACTTTGTTATCAAACATGGCCTTATTCCGACATGACCAGATAAGAGATCTAAATTCTGCTAGGATTATGATGGACTGTTCATGGCTGTCTGCTACTGTTCGAGGGATGGTGTCAACATGACTGCTCTATACATGTCTACTGTCTGTGTTGTTCTTGTTGTTATCTCGTGAGTCAACAGTTTAAAAGCTAAAGAAACAGTTTTGCACTCAAAGAAGATGTGCTCTTCTGTTTACTGTGTCTTTGTTCTACATAGTCTACATCTGATCAGTCTATTGGATCTACGGGCGACCCCTTGTGTGGTCGGTGTTATGTTGAACAATAGTCTGTATGTTACCTCTCGCACTTGGCGTGATTCCTTTCTTGTGTAGGTTTTGAAATGGTTGTGTGTAGTCAGTAATGAAGTATTTGTATCCTCTCTTTATTCTGTCCTGTAATGGTGGCTCCTGTTTTCTTACCAGGTATTTGTATATACCTGATGTTTTCATGTGTATTAAATGTTCATGTCCAGTGACACTTTGTATGCATTGTCTGTAGAAGAGCGGTATAGCGCCAAAGTGATGGGGATATGCATTGTTTAATTTACAAAGTTTGATTAGCCTTAGCCCTACGTAGTAGAGGGCTAGTGTATGTTTGTGTGGCTGTTGGATGATTTGTCCCACATATTTAATTCTAAGTGCCTGGATCTTTGTTGATATGTCTTGTAGGGAGATGCCTCCTCTGTTCTTATCTTGCATCAAGGTTTTCCGTTGAATGCTGTGTACTGTGTGTCGGAAAATAAAGTCGCTAATCATGGAATTGACTTCCCTAAGTGACTGTCTAGGCAAGGGAAAGATATTTGCGGTGTATATGAGCTGTGGTATGACGCAGGTGTTGACTGCGACACTTCTGCCGAATATGGTGGTAGTTTTATATTTGTATAGTTCCAGTCGGTTTTTTATTTTTCCAATGATATTTTGCCATCTTGCGTTGGTGTTATTGGAAGGCGTAGCTGTAAATATAATTCCGTATAGTTTGATTTTGTTGACCTGAATTAATGAGAATGGGAAGTCTGTTTTGTTTACCCATTTGCCTAAACCCATTATGTGTGATTTTTGAATGTTTATTTTGGCCCCGCTGCCTTGTCCGAACTCTGTAATTATGTCTAGAATATTCTGAATAGAGGATATATTAGAGGGGAAGAAGATTGTGTCGTCAGCGTAGGCCAACGATTTTCTCTCTCCCATTCCAGGAATAAAGATTCCTTTGACTAGTGTCTCCTGTCTGATTTTCTCCAGGAGTGGCTCTAGAGTTAGCACATACAACAGGGGTGAGAGTGGGCAACCCTGACGTACAGATCTGGTTAACCGGAATGGTTCACTTAGGGTGTGGTTTATTAAAAGTCTGCTTTCTGGTGTGTTGTATAGAATTTTGATCCAGTCTGTGATGTAGTCCCCAAGATTACATTTGGACAAGGTTCTGGAGGAAAGAATGGGAAACTCTGTCGAAAGCCTTCTCCTGGTCCAGCGATAAGATTGCTGACTGGCTATTCTTATCGTGAGAGTATTGGATAACATCTCTTAGGAAATGTAAATGCGTATTTATGTTTCTGTCGGTGACACTACATTGCTGGTCCTCATTGATAAGTGTGTGCATGATGGGTTTGAGTTTCATAGTTAGGGATTTTGCTAGGATTTGTAGTCTACGTTGAGTAATGAGATAGGTCTGTAGTTCTTTACTTGGGTTGTATCTGCGTTGTTTTTCTTGATGAGTGTTATGTATGACTGATTGAGGCTGTTGGGTAATTCTTTTCTGTCGAAGGCTTCAGTAAAAACCTTGTGTAAGACAGGTCCTAGAATGGGAAAGAATTTCTGATAGAACTCGGCGGTGAGGCCATCCGGTCCTGGAGATTTGTTTTTTTGGAGTGTGTTAAGTGCATTCTGTAGGTTTTCTAGCGTGAGTGGGAGGTCTAACGTTTGCTTGTCTTGTTCAGGAAGTTGTTTAGCGTAGTTCAAGAATTTGTTTTGTATGTCTTGTGACTGACCCTTGTCCTCAGAGTATAGATGCTTGTAAAAGTCTAGAAAAGTTTGGCTTATGTTGGTGGTGTCTGTTGTTCCTGTCCGTTTGTAGCTATTATTTTGTGTATTTGTCTGCTTCTTTGTACATTCCGTTCTGTTCCCAGATATTGTTTGCTTGGTATTCTTGTACGACAGAGCTGAGTTTTGTTCTGATGAAAGCACCTTGATAGCTGTGTTGATGGTATTTTTCTAGTTCTTCCTCTAGCTCGTGTATGTGCGGACTATTGCGATCTACCTGCTTGGTCAGTTTAATAGCGTTTTCTAAAATTTGTTGTTGTTGTCGTCTGTGTCTGTGTATTTTTGTCGCTAGGATCTGTGTTTGTTCTCTGATAGTGTTCTTTAATATGTCCCAGTATTCTAGGAGGTTGGATTTGGGTAAATCTTGGGTGTACGCGTGTAACAGTTCTGTTATGTTGTCTACATAGTTCACGTTGTCCAGCAGGCTGTTATTGAACTTCCAGTGTGGAGAGCGATTATTTTGAGTTGTGTCAAGTTTGCGTTTAATGTGACCATGACAGCTTTATGATCAGTGTAATTTAATGTTGTGTCAATGTGTGTGATGTTGTTTATTAGGAGGTTTCTGGGACATATATTCTGTCTAGTCGGGCTGATCGTCCTATGTTTATGTTAATCATGTCTTTGTGTGTAGTTTCCCTCCCATGTGGGTTCGTCTTTCTGTATGTGTCTACGAGTCCGTGCTCGTCTATGATATTGTGTAGTATGTCTATTTGTGTGAGCTCACTGCTGTTGGTTCGACTAGTGCGTGTGTTGATTGTCCCTCTCGACAGATCAAAGTCGTGAAGAACACAGTTGAAGTCGCCTGCCATAATAATGTTTTGTCTTCTGTGGAATGATGTTAGTGTCTGTGAGAGTTTGTCATAAAAATTACGTTGCTGTTCTGTCACAGCTGGTGCATAGACGTTGACTAATGTGTAGTTGTTCTGGTGTGAACTTGTGTGTTTTATTTCCACTATAGCTATTCTACCTTCGCTGTCTCTGTTGCGTCCCACAATTTGCCAGTCCTCGGATACCTGCAGTATTGCTACCCCTGCGTGTATGTTCCCTACGCTGAAACACGAATGTCTGAGTCCTAAGAGGTGTGTGATTTTGTTAGCGTGCGTGTCTGTGTTGATGTATGTTTCTTGGATGAGAAGAAAGTCTGGTTTATGTTTGTGTATTAGGTGCACTACTTGACTGAGTTTTCTTCTCAGTCCTCTAATATTAATAGTTAAAAGGGAAAGTTTATTGGTCATATTGGAATCAGGACACAAATGAAAATCGTAACATCGAAATAACTATGTGGATGGGGCTTCCGGCGTGACGTGCAAGATGGCGGATGTTTCTTTAAACGGTCAAGCCGGATGCAGAAAACAGCGGAATTCCGCTGGATCTGTCACACAGCATGTATCGGGAGTGGGGCATAAGGTGAACAACCTGATCCCGGGATACATCTAGAGGCAACTCGATATGGGACAAAGGGATATTGTTATGAAAACTTGCAGAGAACCCAACCGAATATTAGGGATGCCAACTCCGAAGTGGGGCAATTTACTTGCGTTCCCCATGCGACTTTCAGCGGCATGGGGGCGGGGGATATAAGATAAGATTGGATGTAAATGAAATAAAAATTTTTAAAATTATGGTGGTAGACTAGTTACCTGGCGACTGTGAGTCTCAATAGTGAAGAAAGACACAACACAAATGTAATCAGTGTTCCTAAATAGGGGAAATACATAGTTGTCCGTGGTCTAAACTGTCACATTGACACAGTTCTAACATAGAAAGTCCTCGTCGATTGTTAATGGAGGATCCTCCTCATCAGAATGATCCTCCTCTGTCAGTTGTGCCCAAGAAAGGGGTGCCTCCGTTGGATGAGGTGGTGATCCTGCGTCCTCCACCGGAAGGGGGACATGAACTGCATCCTCTGCTGGATGTGGTGGTGGGTCCATGTCCTCCTCTGGAAGGGGAAGCTGCAGTGCTTCCCCTGTTGGAAGGAGCTGAGCTGCAGAACCACGTCGTGGACTTCTGGCTTCCACTGGTCCGTTGCATGGCACCCTTTTCCTGGGTGTACAAGGGGACTTGCTTGTTGGCAGCGACACGGAGGTGGTGATCTGGTGGCGTCTCTTCTTCCGGTTTTCTACCAGCTTAAACCCATCGTCATCGGTGGGCTCTGGGGCTGGCTCTTGGTGGGCCGAAGCTTGTCCTTGAGGGTCCGCGGCAAGTGTGGCGGGTCGGACTTCAACTCGCCTGACTGCAGAGACCTGTTGCTGGCGTGTGGTGTCTCTGCGGGTGGATTTGGTGCGTTTGGGACATCTGTTTGCCCTATGTGAATCGCTTCCGCAAGTTGGGCATGGCGTATTGCGGCCCTGCAGGGTAATGGCTACTTTATACTCTTTGCTCCCACTTGAGTTGGCCAAGAGCGTGTAGTGTGGGACATCATGTTTCGGTTTGCACCGAAAGGCCCACTTGTCGTCTGCTTTCTCGACGCGGGACACTTCGGCCTCCTCGTCGCCGGTCAGGAAAGTGACAAGGCGCTTGACCAGCTGCGCCTTCGCTGCCGTGGGCATCCAGTGGAGGGTCCCTTTTACACGCTCCTTGTCCAGGTGTTCGATGAGCAAGGTGAGTCTGGATTCTTCCAGGTGCAGGGTTTTGCCATGCAGAGAGCCATAATGGATGATATGAGTGGCTTGTCGTAGGGTGACAAACCACTTTGTGCGACTCTCATAGCGACTGAGGGTCGCCACTCCATTAACACCAAGGCCAACGGGACCAGCAAGAATGCTGTGCATAAAGGAGTATGATACTCTAGTCGCATTTTGCCCACTCACCGTGATGACGAGGGTTCCAGGGTGCTCCTCCTGGCCGCCCTCCATGTCGCTGTCAGCGTCGTATGTGAAACGGGGTGTTTCCATCTTCAGCAGAGAATAAAGCGCGCACAAAATTCAAAAACAGAGAAACAGACACTATACTTTGAGCTTCACTGAAAGGACCACCATGTTGATCATGGTGATCTTCCGTGCCAGGTAAGTTCTGTTCTTACCTTGGCCAGTCTCCCGCCCACACAGCCACGCTGTTACAGGTCACACAAACGTCCCAGGATATTTGTTACTCTTCAGTTGTTGTAAATTTCTTCTGTTTACAGTCGTCTTTCTTGCCAAACGCTGGAGTATCACCATCACTGCTGGTTTATGCAAACCTTTACCCACACTCGTTCTGCCAAAGAAAGGTTTGCAGTGAGTCGATCCATAGATTCTGTTGCTTCTTATTATTGGTTGTTAAGTTTTTGTTTCGCCATAATTTTTCGTGTTGTCTCCCCTGAAATATCAGTATCGTCCCCTCGTTGGGGTGTCCATCTCTCTTCGTCACATCAATCAATCAATCAAGTGCCGTGCCGTGTGGCGTAGGAGATCATTTCTCTCCACAATTCTCTGTCTTTAGAGTTGATTATGAGATCCGCCGGTGACTTTCTTCCTAGCCACACTGACAGCTCGTCCAGTAACTTCTCTCTCTGTCTTCATCTGTCTCTTCTTCCCTCAATTTTTCCACTTGTCACAATGTGTTCCAGTTGTCCTCTTCTCAGGAAATGTCCTATAAATCTCGCTTGTCTGCCTCTGATCTTTGCTGTAATTTGCTTTTTAACTCCAGCCTCTCTTAAGACTTCTTCGTTGGTTTTCTTAGCTTTTGGTACCTTTAGCATCCTTCTTATAAACCATATTTCCATGGCCTCCATTCCTCGCTGTACACTTATTCATAGACCATGCTTCGTCTCATACAAACAGAGAAGATAATTATAAGTATGAATAAGTATAAGTATAAATAAGTATAAGTATGAATAAGTATAAGTATAAATAAGTATAAGTATGAATAAGTATAAGTATAAATAAGTATAAGTATAAATAAGTATGATTACGTATAAATAAGTATAAATATAAACAAGTATAGGTATAAATAATTATGAGCAATTATAAATAAATATAGGTATAAATAAGTATGAACAAGTATAAATAAATATTAGTAAGTATAAATAATTATAAGTAAATATAAATAAGCATAAGCATAAATATATATGATAAGTGGATGTGGCATTTTGTGATACACAGCGTCGGAAAAGCCACAAGTACACGTTACATCTAAGTGCATTATTCATTTTATTTTTTTTTACACATAGCATTCATGTGAATCTATACTTTATCTTCTCTCTCTATTTCTTTGTCCTGTACGTTTTTGTATGATTAAGGCTCACGCCGAAACGTCACAACTTTGTAGTTGTTAAGTAATAAAGCTGTTCCTACTTTTTTCCTAGTTTATACATTTTAATCCCGTGGGATCATAGGCCACGGATAAAGTCTCTCCAGTCATCCCTGTTCTTGAAATTATTCTCTGCTTCCTTCCATGTGTATCCCTTGTCTCTGATCACTGCTACATTGTGGCAACTGGAAAAATTGAAGGAAGAAGAGACAGAGGAAGACAGAGAGAGAGAGAAGTTACTGGATGGGCTGTCAGTGTGGCTAGGAAGAAAGTCACCGGCGGATCTCATAATCAACTCAAAATATAGGGAATTGTGGAGAGAAATGATCGCCTACACCACGCGGCATGGCACTTGATTTATTGATTGATTCTCCAAGTAAGTCTAGGTCTTCCTCTTTTTCTATTTCCTTGAGGATTTTATGTCAGTGCCTGTCTTGCTATTTTGGTGTCAGGTTTCCTCACTGTGTGGCCAATCCAGTTCCATTTCCTAGATACGATTTTTTTGGTTCATAGATTCTTGTCCTGCCCTTTCCCAGACCGCCTCGTTCCTGCCATTTAACGTTTAAAATCCTCCTCAAGCAGTGGTACGTGTGCATGATTAGAGACAGTAAAAAAACAGAATAAGCAGTCTTAAACAGACAGTCAAACAATTTGAAAACATTTTGAAAAGCAAAAAGATAAATACACAAACGACTTGACCATAGACGAAATAACGCACACCAAGTGCATCATGTTTAAAGATCAAGGTCAAAGTTAAAATCCCCACCTCCATACAATTAAGGCTTACTGGGGATACAGTGTTAGGCCCGTGTTTCCATGACCTTCGGAACATGAAAGTGTGATGTGGTCATTATCATGCCTGGCCGGATATACTTTCCCAGATTTCTCTGGTGCCCATTTTTAGAGGCTGGGGCCTTTTTGGTGTGTACCAGAAAAACAAAGTCCCACTCTTGGGACTTGAGCTCGGTACCACCGGATTAGTAAACCCTGCGCCTAACCACTCAGCCAACCAGGCCGCCGTTTAAAGATCTAACATTCTATATTTTAACACCGATAGTCCAACCATTTTTTTTTATAAAAAAGGACAATATTGTAATTTGTAAGGAAATAAATAAACGTAAACTGTACTGTGATGACGAGTTATAGTTAGCAGCGTCTGTTTAGGCTAAGGCGTGTAATAAACTTAAGTAGGTAGAGGTGTATGGTAAACTATCTTCTGGTAATATACCAAGAAACCCAAACAGCAACATGGAAAGTCAAACAGGAAAAAGATCTGGTGGTGAGGCCCCCAGGCCAGATAGATCTAATTTTAACACTGGGGAAGAGTGTGAGACAGAGGTCAGTACTAGTAATTGTGATGACAGACAAAATCCTGACGGTGTTACCAAGGAAAACTCCTGCATCAAACTAAAAAGAAAAATAAGAGTAGGAACATAGAATGTAAGAAGTATGTATGAGGCAAAGTATCTGTGAACATCGATGGAAAGGATCAGGACACTGTAATTTGTGATGAGATGGGGGATTCAGGTATTTGGTCAAAAGAATGGAAAAGAACTATATTCATACCACTGCCAAAAAAGGGTAACCTGAAATTATGCACCAACTACAGAACTGTTTCCCTGATTAGTCATGTCATTAAAATTCTGTTAATAATCATAATGGGTAGACTTCGTAAGAAAATAGAAGAAGAAGAAGAAGCCAATATGGTCCAAGCTGGTTTCAGGCAAGGAAGAGGATCAAGAGATCATATATTCAATATAAGATTAATAATAGAGAAATGCAGAGAATTTAATGTGAATATATATTTATCTTTCATAGACTACTCAAAGGCATTTGATTGTGTACAACACCAGAAACTCTGTGAAATAATGGGGGGGAAAATGGGATTTCCAACACATTTGATAAAATTAACATCACTGCTGTATCTAGACCAACAAGCAGCAGTAAGAATAAATAGTGAAACAACAACATGGTTTGACATAAAACAAGGGGTCCATCAGGGGTGCATATTGTCGCCTTACTTATTTAACTTGTATACTGAAAATATAATGAGGAATGTTAGAGAAGATGTAGACAAAGAATATTACGATGCCATAACAATTGGAGGTTATGAAATACCAGAGATTAGATATGCTGATGACACAGTATTACTGTCCACAATACAAAAAGGAATGGAAAAACTAATTATGTCAGTCCGTAAGAACAGCGAAGAGCAAAACCTCTATCTTAATGCGATAAGTCACGAATTATTGAACTCTTGCTAAACAATCCTGGCATTGTCAATTGGGGAAAATTGGTAGGTTGTCCTTAAAAGGACAGTGATGGTGGCGGACAGAAAGTTCCGAGCGGGCGGGGGCTGCTGCAGCCAAAAGTTTAACTCTTGCCGGGTGCCTTCTGCGATTTCTTCTGCATTCAAACGGCCCTTTTCAGGGCCTCTCCGTCATTCCCAATTAGCCATCCACATAGGGTTGTTGCAAAATGAGTTCAGTTCACTGCATGAATGTTTTCATTGATTTGGCCATGCCACACTTGTTAATAACAAATAGCTGTTTTTTTTTTTTTTTTTTTTTCGTCTTATTTCATGTCTTCAGTGAAGTCTGTTCAGTCATCCTCTAGACTATTACCAAGCATAATTATCATATTAAACCAACAGAGTAGCACTGTACA